>JAJOOR010013487.1:0-22133 GCA_036250505.1 Solanum acaule | reverse complement strand
CTTGATGAGTTTCGCCTAAAAGCTTATGAAAGTTTAGCCTTGTACAAAGAGAAGATGAAGAGGTATCATGATCAAAGAATTGAAAAGCGAGAATTTGTGGTTGGTGATCTTGTGCTTCTATTCAACTCTAGGTTGCGCCTGTTTCCAGGCAAACTCAAGTCCAAATGGATCGGGCCATTTTTGAGAATATGTTGTTTGTTTACAAAAATACCCTCACCTTAAGTAGTTTTTTTTTTTTACATTTTCTTTGAAAGCATTAGTTATTCATCCTTAAAAATAAAATTTCCATCTTATTTATCTTAAATATTTTTGTGTGTGCATTTCCATGATTGTGCCGTATGTTTTAAAAATTAAACTTTCATCTTATTTAACTTAAAAATTAAACTTTCATCTTATTTATCTTTAAAATAAAATATTCTTCTTATTTAGCTTAAAATAAGATTTTCATCTTATTTAGCTTAAAAATAAAACTTTCATCTTATTTAGTTTAAAAGTAAAACTTTCATCTTATTTAGCTTAAAAACTAAGACTTTCATTTGAAGTTTATTAAAGTAAAAGAAAATTTATTATTAAAGAGATACATTTTAGTTATAGATAAAATATAATTTTTCAGTGAGTAATAAACTATATAATGAAAAATCTGTAATTTAGTAGTGGTGTGAACATTTTAAGAGAAATAAAAATATAAATAAACATAATAATTACGCAAATAAATTCAACTTATAATATATTCATAAATAAAAATTGTAATTATAAAATGTAAATTTTTAATAGAAAAATATATTTATCGTAAAAACAACAAATAATTAAGGTTGTGAATGTTATTATAAATGTTGTTAAAAATTATGTTAATATGTTTGAACGTAAAAGTGGTGTTTATAAGAGAGTTTAAGGGGGTATTTTTGTTAATTTACCCATCTTATCCCAGGATAACTTATCCTGGGATTACTATAGCTCCGCCAGTGAGGGATAACTTATCCCTGGACTAATTGTTAATCTTGGGATAAGTTATCCCTACTTTTGCAACCAAACATTGAATTAAGGGGTCGTTTGGTAGGCCGCATTACAAGAAATAGTCCATGTATTATGTATGGTATTATTTAGTACTATATTTGATAGGAATTTGGACCTATGTATAACTAATCCATGGATTAGTTATACATCCTACATGGTATTATACGATGTATTACTAATACCTTCCATTTGGAGGTATTAGTAATACGTAGGATATAATACCATGGGATAAGTCTATGTAAAGACAATAATATCCCTCAAATCATTTTAATTATTTTGTTTATTTTCTTGATTTTATGTTTTATATTTGCACTAGTAAATTTATTTAAATAAATTACCTTACAAATTATTTAGAGAGAGTTGTTTGTTACTAAATAAATCTAATACAGATCAATACAAAATTTGAAATGAGAGTTATTTAACATTAAATAATTAAAAAGATAAATATATCACTACATGACGTTTGTGATCTTAATTAAATATATTTTTATTTATATATATAAATATATATACACACTAGCATATGACCTGGTAATGTTTGATTTTGCAGAAGCAGATTTTGCGCTAACTCGAGTAGCCATAAATTTCCATAAACTCTACATTAAGATTAATCAAAGAATTGAACTGACTGTTTATAATATATATCACAACAACAAATATGATATATAACTAGAAATTATTAGTTACGAATTTAAAGTTACCAGTGACATATTATTTCGTCACTAATGATGTATCTGATTTGTGACAAATTATTTTTTGTCTTAAATTAATTACTTTTTGTACACAAAATAATTTCGTCTCAAAAAATATGTTGTTACAATAGCGACAAATTAGAGTTTGTAGTCAAATATTATGTGTTTTAGCTGTAAAAATTTATATTTAATTAAGACATTTATTTTCGTCACTAATAATATAAAAAAATTGATGACAATCATTTTATTGTCTCTAATCAACCTGGGATTTAGTGACAACAAAATATTGTAACAAATTATGTAAGATGTTAAATAGCGACAACTTAAAATTTGTAGTTGAATAATTCAACTATTTGATACAAAAAAATCATAGCTAAATACAAAATTTTCTTTGGCTACAATTGTTCATAATTAGAGAAAATGCCATAAAGGGTCCATGAACTATTGAAGTAGATATAAAATAGTCCTTTAACTATACATTTATTAGATTTAGTCCTTTCACTATTCTAAATGCTATCAAGTTTAGACCCTTAATTATATACTTACCATTTGTAGTCCCATAACTGTACACTTACTAGTTTAAATCCTTTAAGTATTCAAAAATTTATCAGATTTGGTCTTTGACTATTTTATTTATAAATAATTTAGGTTTATATTAATAGAACTCATGTCTATGTGAAATTAAATCTTTAACCTATTTTCCAGTTGTTTCTCTCTCCTCGCTACTTTTCCTTCAATTTGCTCTTAAGAAAAGAACACTACCTTAGTGGTTTAAAATAAAATTCACGGGAAAAATTTGATAAATTTTTTAATACTTAAAAAAGACTAAAATCGATAAGTGTATAGTTAAGAGACCAAACTTGATAACATTTGGGATAGTTAAAGGACTAAATTCAGTAAATGTATAGTTAAAAGACTATTTTAGACCTACTACAATAGTTCAGAGACCATTTATGACATTTTCCCTTCATAATTACGAGTGACAACTGACAAAAAAATAATACAAGTGCTTCACAAGAAATGGCCAAAGTTCATTTGTTAATTGGCGGGGAGGGGGGATTGATACCAACAAATTCGATCGATTTTGTAAATTTCATCATTTTTCTTAAATTACGCAATTATAAAATGCATCAATTGAAAAATACAACCAGATTATAAGTATGAGAGGGTATTATTCAGGAAAAATATATAACTATGTATGTTTATAAATAAATATATATTTAAAAAATAGCCCAAAAGCTGCGTTTAGTACAAATATGTGTATTTACTTTCTTTACATTAGTTGACTTTATAATTATGTATAATTATTAAATAACCTATGTCTTAATATTTATTTTCTCTTGTTTAAACTAAGAACTTCAAATAATTAATTGATAATTAATTGTCTTATTTCAATTTCAATAGAATTTAGTTAATTGATTCGATTTGGCTATATTTAAATTTAGTTGGCTAAATGTCTAATACAACAGGCCACTCAATTCAGCTAAATTTACAATTCTTTGGCTATATTTTAAATTCCTTATTCTAAAATTCTCATATCCTCACAAAATATACATACATCTACACATACAAACTCAAACGCGTACATGATCACATCCATATTTCCTCATTCGCGCCCCCTTACACAATTTATCTTTTTCTTCACAGATAACCATTCTTCACCCCAAAATCCGTCGGATCTTGTGCGAAAGACCGCTAAATAAACATCTATCCACCGCCTCCCTCACCTCCACGTCTCTTTTCCCCTTTTTTGAGTCACACCAAGTAACTTCTCCACAATTTACTTTGGAAAAGAGGAGAGGAACTCAAAAATCATAGGATTCAAGCTTTGTCCGACGAATTCCACCATCAATCGCCTCCAAAACATCTCTAACTCTAACATCAATTGGATAACCCTATCCCTCTTTTATTTCATCTTTTCATCATTACTTTATCCCTATCCTTACCTACAATTTTTCCTCTGAAAGGATTTAAAAATATCCTACTTGAATTTGCCCCATAACCCCCCAATTCCCTTATAAATAGTCTATCTGTTCACTGATTTGGAAAAAGGTTCTAGACCCCTTCTAAAGAGTCGGTCTTTTTTAACTCTCAAAGAATAAAGAATTTACATCACAAGAGATAGAAAAACAATATAAAAAGAGAGTGGAAAATTTAAAAGCTAGTTTTATTTTAAAGTGTTGTGTCGATTCTCCGCTGTTGATACCCAATTTGGACCGAACTATAACCCTTTTCGGATTGCTATTAGATTAAATTTACATTTTTAGAACTTGCTTAAAATTGTATTTAACTTTTATCTAAACAATTATATACTTTAGTATTCATAATTTATGAAATAATAATAATAATAATAATTAATTATTATTATTATATTATTATTATTTATCGATTGCTAAATTTGAAATATTTTTTTTAATAGTTTTCAAGCTTTAAGTATCTATTTAATGTGATTATATTTCAATGTATTTATTTTATATACAAAAAGTTATTATTATTCAGTTTATATTTGTCAACATATATATATATATATATATATATATATATAATATGTTTATTAATTAAATAGCAATATGTTTGACCTTTCTTCAAATTATTTAAATAATAGCCTCTTCTGTTCAATTGTCATGTCAATTCTAGCCAATTTATTATCTTATTTCATGTTAATTTTAGTCACATTTGGCCAATTGGCCAATTTTAGATCCTAACTCACTTTTTAATACAAACCATCTATCTAAATTCATCCAATACAACATTACAATCTCGTCCGTCCATTTTGATCGAATATACCAGACCAAGCCCTCTTCTTTTCCAAAAACGACTACATCCAAAAGCGACACCCCAGCGACCAGGGAGAACCGGCGAGACAACGACCACAACCAGTGACTACATCCATCCTCTCCTCTGTCTCTCCGTCGCCGTTGCTCCGATTGGCGAGTTAGCGACCACCACCAACACCACCTTCTCCTTCCTCTTCTCCATTCACTGTCGCTCCAACCTTGACCGGTGGAGATTGGCGGCACTCTCTCTTCTTGCCATCTCCACCAGAGAATGGGACTAGCACAATGCAATCCCACTGTTTCCCTCCCCCGTGCCGGCAAAACCTTTTCTTCTTCTCCGATGAAGTCGACAACAACAACTTGTCGCTATTGTTGTTTCACGTCCCGACCAGCAAGCTGTGGCCAGCGAGCCTTAATGAAGTGAAATGCCGACGAGAACCTTAAGCCAACTCCGGTCAATAACGACAACATATCAACAGACCAATTGGAAAGATCAATGTAAAATGGTACTTATTTTATTACTATTAAAAGGCTCCAATCCGAATATGTCCTGCTAATACCCATTTGCTATACTCAATCTATTCGACTCCATGTTTTCCTTAGAACAAACTCTTGGGGATCTTCTAAAGGGAGAGGGGATCATTATGTGCTACCTGACATAAAGTGTATTATTATTGAGTTGTATTTTTATACCTTAGAAAAGCCTTCCTAGCTTGTCCTCCCTTATTGTCCCAAGTTATTTTATCTTTTATGTTACTCCATTCCACTCTTTTTTTAATTAAGGCTTAGATCACTACTTAGATTTTGTCAGCTCCTTAGCTCTATAAGTTTTTTGTTCTTCTTTAGCTGACAGATCCCCCATCTTTTATATCTTTGCATCTACTGGATGCCTTAACGAAATCTCACTTATTTCATTAAAAAAAGCACCCCGACTTGCTGTTGAGTAGCTATGCTTTTGGGCTGGACAGACTAGTTGAGGTATGTGTGAGCTAGCCAAGATATAAAAGATACTGACATCCCGTGGTCGGTAAATTAATACTTCTTTTAAAAAAAATGATAATCTCAAAACCCTAAGTCATCTCTTTCACTTTTAAACCTCTCACTCCTCTCTCGCGCTACGCCTACCCCCACCCCTTTGGACCCACCCTCGCCCGGCTCCCACCCCCACTAATTCCCGACCGGCGCTGCCTCGATCAGCAACAGGTCACGCCACCATCCCCGACCAACGCAACAAGAGGTCGCAACAGTAAGAGGTCATGTGCAGCAGCAGTGCGGAGGGCGGTGAGGTGAGGTGTCATGTGTTTATAATGAAATATCTTCCTGGAGAGGAAGACTAGTGCGAGATCAAGCATCCTTATTTTCTCTTTACTAGTTTGGAATAGTAGGTATCCCTGCTACATTGTTTTTTTTCTTTATAGTTATCATAGGGTCTTGAATGTTAAGTTACACATATCTGTTTTTTCTAGGTGTTGAAATCTTAACCTTTCCAGCATTGTCCATTCAAAGTGATTTTCTTTATGGAGTAAATTAATTGAGATATAATGGATGAGAGTTTCATTTGATGACGAATTTTATGACTGCAATCTGTTTTTTATGCCTTGTTTTGGTATTGGCTCCATGTTACTTGGGGAAATTTGAAGTACTCTGTTGTTGTGATCTTAAAAGTGCTTGTGTTGAAGTTTTCAGGTTCAACATTTACTGTAAAGTACTTCTTATACAAATTTATCTCATCACTCATGCACTAACAAATCCTGGCTTAAGCTATCATACATAGTTTCATTAACTCACGCAGTGAGTCTTGATTTAGTAGAGATTACAGAGTAATACCTTTTACTCTACTGTAGGCGGACGTATTGTTGCGTGGTTACTTTGGTTGGAACTCAAGGCGTGCTATACATGTCCTTGTTCAAGTGTTTCCAAAGGTATTGCATCTTGCTCCCCAATATCTCTGAATAGTCAAGGCATGTGAATGTTAAAGTATAGCTTGTTAGATTAGATGCTCCCTCTGCCTTACTCCTTCTTTTATTGTCAGTTAAAAGACTGCTTAATACTGTTGTGTGAACAATCATTTTCCCCAAGAAATAGTGTTATTTGCGTTAGAACTTAGCTACATTTTTTGGTTCATATCATCTGACTATCAGAACATTATCAATATCTTCTTGGATTTTTATTGTGGAGAGCTTTTAAGAATTGAGAATATCCTGTAGAAACCTACTTGTTTTTTTTTAATAAAGATATCTCATCTGGACATCTGGTATTGCAAGACATCTTCTATATACTAACTTTCGACTTTTGAAAATGGTGATTTTCCTCTTCCAAGATGCAACTGTTCAGGCTACATTGGTGATTGTTTACTTTGGTGGTAATGATTCAATGGGACCTCATTCATTGGTGATTGTTTACTTTGGTGATTTTCTTGCAAGATCGATTTGTGTCCATCTAGTGTTGATACTAAGCTTTAATTTCGGAATAATGTGTTTGTTTAACATAAGTACCTACACTAGTTGACCCTATTGATGACAAAATTAATTTTCTTGCAAGATCGATTTGTGTCCATGTAGTGTTGATATTAATCTTTAATTTAGGAATAATGTGTTTGTTAAGCATAAGTATCAACACTAGTTGATCCTATTGATGACAAAATTGATTTTCTCGCAAGATTGATTTGTGTCCATCTAGTGTTGATATTAAGATTTAATTTAGGAATAATGTGTTTGTTAAGCGTAAGAACCAACACTAGTTGATCCTACTGATGACAAAATTGATTTTTCTCACAAGATCGATTTGTATGCATCTAGTGTTGATATTAAGCTTTAATTTAGGAATAATGTGTTTGTTAAGCATAAATACCAACACTAGTTGATCCTATTGATGATAAAGTTGATTTTCTTGCAAGATCGATTTATGTCCATCTAGTGTTGATATTAAGCTTTAATTTAGGAATAATGTGTTTGTTAAGCATAATTACCAACACTAGTTGATCCTATTGATGACAAAATTGATTTTCTTGAAAGATCGATTTGTGTCCATCTAGTGTTGATATTATGCTTTAATTTAGGAATAATGTGTTTATTAAGCATAAGTACCAACACTAGTTGATCCATCTAGTGTTGACACTTAGCTTTAAATTTAGTTTTGACTTGTTTATTTGTTGAAATAAGTTCAAATGAAGTTTAATTAACCCCTAGCTAGGTTGACTCATTATTTAAAATAATGTGGTTTAGTTGGTGGATTTAGTTGTTGGAATTAAGTCAAAACTAGTTAGAGTTAAAGTTGTTTAGTTGTTTCAATAAGTTCAAATAAATAATGGGGTTTAGTTGGTGGATTTAGTTGTTGGAATTAAGTTAAAACTAGTTAGAGTTAAAGTTGTTTACTCGCTTATAAAAGTTCAAATAAATAATGTGGTTTAGTTGGTGGATTTAGTTTTTGGAATTAAGTCAAAACTAGTTAGAGTTAAAAAGTTGTTTAGTGTAAATAAGTTCAAATAAATAATGTGGTTTAGTTGGTGGATTTAGTTGTTGGAATTAAGTCAAAACTAGTTAGAGTTAAAAAGTTGCTTAGTTGTTGAAATAAGTTCAAATAAATAATGTGGTTTAGTTGGTGGATTTAGGTTTTGGAATTAAGTCAAATCTAGTTAGAGTTAAAGTTGTTTAGTTGTTTAAATAAGTTGAAATAAATAATGTGGTTTTATTGGTGGATTTAGTTGTTGGAATTAGGTTAAAACTAGTTAGCATTAAAGTTGTTTAGTTGTTTAAATAAGTTCAAATAAATAATGTGGTTTAGTTGGTGGATTTAGTTTTTGGAATGAAGTCAAAAATAGTTAGAGTTATAGTTTTTTAGTTGTTTAAATAAGTTCAAATAAGTAATGTGATTTAATTGATGGATTTAGTTGTTGGAATTAAGTCAAAACTAATTAGAGTTAAAGTTGTTTAAATAAGTTCAAATAAATAATGTGGTTTAGTTGGTGGATTTAGTTTTTGGAATGAAGTCAAAACTAGTTAGAGTTTTAGTTTTTTAGTTGTTTAAATAGGTTCAAATAAATAATGTGGTTTAGTTGGTGGTTTTAGTTGTTGGAATTAAGTCAAAACTAGTTAAAGTTAAAGTTGTTTAAATAAGTTCAAATAAATAATGTGGTTTAGTTGGTGATTTAATTGTTGGAAGTAAGTCAAAACTAGTTAGAGTTAAAGTTGTTTAGTTGTTTAAAAAAGTTCAAATAAATAATGTGGTTTAGTTGGTGGATATAGTTGTTGTTATTGTTATTTTTCAGTTGGTATAGTGAAATTATAAATTGTGTTAATTTATCATATTATTTATAGTTTTCACCATAAAAATGCTAAACGCCATATACTCATCTCGATTACCTCCAGAACCAAACCAAAGGTCATTCTAGACCAAGCTTTGCTTTCTAAAGCTAACTACATTGACAGAATTCCAGTCCGAGCATGTTTACCAAGAAAGCTGACCAAGGTCAAACTTTGGCAAAACAAAAAAGCTAAAATGCCTAATCGTACATACTCCAAACAGAAGCCTCGAAACCCAAACCAAAATCACACTAAACCAAAAGGACCCATCCGTAGCTGATGGAACTGATAGAATCTTGATCCGACATCAGAATATTTGGATGTTGACAAAAGTCAACTTTTTCATGCATTACGCCTCCAAAATTGAAAAACTTGCACCAAAGATTGTGTGTCCTGATCATACTCATCCTCAGAATGTATCATTTCATAATTCGTATTTTTGGTGTTGCTATGTTCATTTTGACCAACTTGAACCTGTACCTCTTGCCCCTTATTCTCTTCTGTCCTTGCTTTTTGTTGTTGCCTTCTTTTGATCGCATCTCTCCTCTTTTTGCTTAGTTTACCCTGAGATTTGTTGTTGATAGTTTGCCCTTGGTTTGTGCCCTCACTGTGTTGTATGTTTTGTTCCTATTCTCTCTAATGAACATTCTTTTTTCTGATTCTTTTTCTGAGTGTTACGAGAAGTATTAAGATTACCCTGTTGATCATTCTATTTACTGTGTCCCTGACCAGAAACCTTTCCCAGATGGATGAGCTGATTGTGCTGGTTCTCTTGTGTGGTCTGATGAGAAGTGGTAGCAGAATCTCTAGGATCTTTCTTAAGGTCAGTGTGTAAATTCTCATGTACATCATGATGCAGAAACCCCCCTTTGGATACCCCTTCCTACAAGCTAGTAATGTTCTCCTTCAACCCTCCATCAACACTCCAACAACTTCCACAACAGTTAAACAATTATCTAAAGGGGTGAGGGGAAATGGGAGCATTAAGTCAATACCTATGATCTTAGAGGCCTTGTTATTTCCTTCTTTGTTCATACTTGCAAGTACATTAGGCATAGAAGGAGGATTTTGGGATATAGGGGTTGGTAACATATAATCGGTTGAAAATGTAGGCACCAGATCAAAACCATTTATTATTGTAGTGATGAAGTGCTTTCCTGACTCTTCCAACTCCCACCTCATACAGGCGGCTGGACAACACTAACACAGTAAGGATAAAGGAAGGAAAAACACATCAGGACATTGGAATTCATAGGCAAAGATGTAAGAGATGCTAATTTATCAAGGAGACACTAGAAATGTATCCGATATTAAAATTGTAGGCACGACACAAAATGGAAAAGAAACTATGATATTATACAGCCCCAACATATCCAAAATCATTAGAGTAGCACTTCTAGAACACAAGTCATTTCCTCAATTTTATAAATACCAAAAAATCAAAATGACAAAATCAATAGATCACCACACGAATAAAGATTGAATAACTGGTGCAAATAGTTTAGAGTACTAAACTACTAATAGAGCATAAAAATAAGTACAAAGTCTAAACCAGGTAGAGAAGTCCACTTCTTTCCTTCTATAGGACCACAGTTAAGTAAAGGAGATTGAAGATTTCACTTTCTTCCTGGTCAAAGGATAGAGATGTAGACTTTTTCAAGAATTTCACTTGTTTGCCTGTGTTTTCTCAGCTGCTGCCTCGTCTTCATGATGATTTTTTGCTGTACCTGGAATGTTTGGTAGATCTGGTTCAATAAGATCAATATAAGAATTATGAGTAATAATATTTTTACCTGTATGACTGTGACTTTTCTGGGAATTTCTTGTGCGACTTCTATTAAGTTTGTTTAATATTCCTGTGCTTAACTCTAGATAGTTAAATATGAGTCTAATCTATGTTAGCAGACCTAACCAACAGTTACTGAGAATGTGCTTACCAAAGTTGGCTTTATCCTTAAAGGGTACCAATTTGGTGAAGTACTGTGCCTCTGGCTACTTCAATTGTTATATTCAAGAGGCAAATATTAGTTGTTGCTAAATCATTTCTAATACAAAATACCTTGTCTAAATTTCCAAAAATTATGAACCAATTACAAATCGAAGGTGCAGATGTCAGATGGTTGCCCGTGCTTTACATAGAGCTTTACTTAGGGTCGATTACAATTCTTTGATTCTATTTTGTTGTCCTTTGCCTACTCTCTTTTTGATTCTTTGACTTAGCTACACCGGTATTTCTCAAAATTATAGATCATGTGTACTTCTAGTTGTCTTTTTCCTGATCAAAACCAATCTTTGAGACAATTTCCATGTTTCTTTGAGATGTAAGAAATGTAGAGCTATTATTTGTTTGAGAGCTTCTAGTCCAAAGTACAACCATGAGATAACATCCATTGTTTCCCTTGAACCCAATTGATTATTTTTTTCCTTGGTTTCTGATTAGAAAGTGTGCCACAAGCTTCTCCTTAGTGAAGTCTGATCCTTTTGCTTAGAAGGTATAATAGGGGGTAGTGCAGAGTCTCTGTGGAAACACCATCTGCCTAAAGTTCTTTTATTTCACATGCTTTATTAGTTCCTTATGATTAGCAAGCTGGCATTCTCATGTTACTCCATCTTATTCCTTAACTATTCGGCAACTCTACTTTGGGAAAATGTAACTTCTTATTCTGAGTGTCTTAATTCATGATGTACCTTATAAAAAAGACGATTTTTTTAATTCATGCTGAAATATCTAGATTGTGGATAAAAAATATGGAATAAGGGTACCAAAATTTTAGAACATAATCTGTTCTTGACGTGTCTGAGGCCTCTTCTCATTGTTTTTATTGTTTTTGTTATTCATCTTTTTTTGAGTTTGCCATTGTTCTTCCTGCTGATTTGGCTCTTCTTCTTTGTAATGATGCTGCCTTGAGTCTATCAGTGATGTTGTATTATTTTCCTGTCACTCGACTGCATATTCTACTGTTCAGTTCTTACTTGATCACCCTTATTTTTGTTCCTTTTTTCTGCCTTGAGTTCATGTTTGAATCCTCATTATGCCTCAATTTAGCCGCAAAAGATTGTATCACAGTATAAGGTGCAAGCTCTGGGATTACATCATTTTTGGCATTATTTTGCTGATTATGGGTTTAAACCTCCTGCACATTGCTACCCTGCTTCATATTTTTCCTGTTTCTCTTAAATAGTGAGCTTGTTTCAATTAATTTGAAGATTCTCTTGTTGCCTTGTCCAGGAAATTAGTCGAAGCAAATAGCATGATTCCTCCGTATTTGTTTATTACCAAATAATTCTGGATGTAGTTTTGTTCAGATGTTTCCAGGTTTTTTTTTTGGAGTCTGAATAGACCCAATATGAATATTGATTTATTAATAATGCGCAACAACGAAAATGTGACACTGAACTCTCTAAATGTTGTTACTAAATCTGTCGTTGTCAAGTTATCACTGGAATGGATTATAGATATGTTTGTGCAATCTAGATCTTCTTACATTAGATTTGAGACCTTGTTCTGGAAGACTTATATTGTTTGATGCATGCTAATATATTCTTAAGATTAGTTCAAGTATATTTTAAGCTCATGTAGTACTAATGCAGATGTCGATAATAATGTACTGGAATATGTATTCAGTTCTATGAACTTGTTGCATGCGACTGAAAGAGGTGATTAGTTCTAGAGATTACACATGCTTGTGGATTTTGTGCTCCTACTTTTCCTCTTTCTGTATTTGTTCTTTCTAGAAGTGGTCCATTGAGTTAAAGTTCATTGTAGGGGATTGTGATTCAGGCTACTACTTTACCTTGTGACTACTCCTTCACATTTCAATAATATATATGAAGTGATTATATCTTAATTTCTACTGTCCCTTCTCCCTTCCTCCTTTATATTCTAGAAAAGAACATATATTTATGGATGATGACTAATTCATGGGTTGGTGGAGCTAGCCTTTAGGGTCATTTCCTTCTGGAAAAGGAAATAATTTGACTGAATATGTAAATCTAGTATGGTCTTATATTGTTTATTATGTGGTATATAATCTGTGTGCTGGAGTTTTTAGCTTATTGTAAGATGAGTTCTTACAATAAACAACATACACAATGTGAATGCATATTAATGCTATCACACTGTTAGTTGCATTATAAGATGTTTGTTTCTTTGTCCTAGCACCATATGTTTGTTTTGTTGAAGCAATCATGTATCTTCCTTTTTTTATTTACCTTCTAGAAAAACTGGCACACTTATCTATTCAATGAAATGTTAAGTTTTGTATTTTGTGAAGTATCAAAATACTCAATTTAATGTTTTTTCTTAGGCTAACATGATCAAGAAGACTGGAACTACCGTAGTTGGCACAAATAAAAAGAAGTGGGTATGTTTGAAAAAAACTACAAGATCTTTCTTTTCTTTCAAAAGGAGAAAAATTTCATGTATATAATTACTGCTTTTGCATCAATTTTTTAATATTTTTGTTGAAAAATTCAATTAGTCCCTTTTTATATCCCAAATTGTTCTAGTTAATGGGGATCTAATTTCTATTATTATATAGTTATAGATTTTCTTATGTGCATTTCTTGTGCAGATTTTTTAAGGAAATTAAGGTCAAGTATCGACTTCAATATGCTCGACTTTTGGATTGATGATTTCATAAAGATTCGTTGCAAATTTATTTGAGATTTTAATTCCATTTGAATTAGGAGTTAATTAGTTGGTTTTATGTTGAGATTATTACATTTAGTTAGATCTCAATTTTACTTGAGATAGAAAAGATAATTTGTTTTGACATTGTTTAGTTCTATAGAAAACTTATTATATTTCTAATTTGTTATTTGATTATAACATTAGAAAATATTTGCTTTATATAATATTTCTTGCTTATCATGAAGAAGATAGTTTTGAATGCACGGATTGTTTGTATGTATGTGTCTTGAGAAAAACTATATATAGATTTTTCTGGGATGTTTAAAGAAATTTGGTAGCGACATCAGAATATTAATATGATATTTAGTAAAATATAAAATAATGTCACCAATTTTTATGACATTCAATAATAGCATTTGTTGACTTTAACTAAAGTGTCAGAAAATTCAATGTGACATTTTATAAATGTCACAAGTAAGTGTCTTGAAATTTGTTTTACCAACATTTAATCTAAATGTAAGAAAGTTTAAGTGACATTTCGTAAATGTCGAAAAAATAAATGTCATATATCTCATATTGACATTTACTTAAATGTCATATATTTCATACCGACATTTACGTAAATGTCAAAAATAAATGTCATATATCTCATACAAACATTTACCTTATTATCGAAAATAAATGTCATATATATGTCATACCGACATTTACCTAAATGTGGAAAGAAAACGTCATATATCTCATACTGACATTTACCTAAATATCGAAAATAAATGGCATATATCTCATACTGACATTCACCTAAATGTCAAAAATAAATGTTATATATTTCTTATCGACATTCACATAAATGTCAAAAAATAAATGTCGTAATAATCTTACCAACATTTACATATATGTTGCAAAGTAAATGACGCAAATTCTTTTCAACATTTACCTACATGTCACAAATTCTTCTCGATAATTACCTAAATGTCGAAAAAATCCCCGACACTAAAATTTACGACATTTGATCCAAATGTAAAATAAATGTTGGTAAACAAATTTGTGACATTTAAACATCATAATACGACATTTAGAAAATATCGTTGTATCTCCACTTTCTTGTAGTGGGTTGACCATGATGGTCCGTCAAGTGGATCTACTTTTCATAGATGGCTTCTGTAGAAGCAATCTAGACAGTGGAATATTAAGGTTCAAGTTTACTCTACAGTTAGGGTCTATGGACCGTAGGATGTCCTACAGGCAGTAGAAGGGTCCCATAAAAAATTGGGTAACTTTAAGGTCACGGTACTTGGTCTACGATTGACCAATATGGACCGTAGAAATATCTACAGTCTGTATGTTTTACCCGTAGACCAGTTCCAATAGTATTTCTCAAGGAATTTTGGGTCTTTTCCTAAATGTTTTAAACCTATACTATGTCATTTTGGCTTCTACCCTAAGCCATATATAAAGCTTTTAGATCCTAAATCTACCCACTTTAAACCAATTCTCCTATTTCCCCAAAACCCAACCAAATTTATTTTCCTAAATTTCCTCTCAACCTAAGGAAGAAGAAGAACCTAGGGTTCATTCGAAGGTCATCAATTCACCATTAATCTTGGGATTTGACTAGCAAGGTATGTGGGTATTTTCTCATAGAGTCCATTCCTCCATGGGGTCCCTATGGTTTTCAATTTCTCGAATCAATTTCAATTGATCAAATTAGGGTTCTTCTTAATTCTCTATGAGTTTCATTCAATTATGATTTTGATTACTGATTAAGTCTTCTATTGTATTATTTAATATTATTACATAATATTTAGTCGAAATTTTATGGACCCATGTATGATTCATGATTTTTCAACTATGAACCTATGATAAACCCATGAACCTAGGAACTATTAATTTTGGTAGATTATGCATGTCTTATGAAAATGATTTTTTTAATGATATGTTGCTTTTAGATGAAAGTATCAAAGGTTATTTCACATACAAATATGATCATGATTGTGAAAGATATTCCTCATGTGTAGATTCACATTGGTGAAATGTTTCCACACCTATTATTGAATTGTAATTTAAGGAGTTATTCTATGTTTTGATCTTTAAGATGTGGATTGGTATTGATCATTGTCTTTCCTATGTTATATTGATATTTAACTTTTATCTATTCTTTTGGGATTTAGACTTAGCATCGAGAAGGCTTTGAGATGGAGGCAAATAGGGTAGTCTATAGTAGCCACCTATAGTCCCAAACTACACGATCCCATATCATTGTCTAAAATGACCTAGCTAGTGGATCAACTTCAGAAAAAGATGATGTGTACAGACTCATCCTTGGCAAGTACAATCCCCTTCTTGCAGTATGAGGGATATATAAAATTCCATGAGATAGCTCTCATGGTCTTATTGTCGTTAAAGCTAAAATCCCACAAAATCGATTATGTTTCCTCAAAGATTTTCTTATGTCATTTAGCTCAAATGCATTAAAACCGTAGCCTACTGGGAATATTACTTGTTGGTTGTTCTGCCAGATTTATCACTCTTTATGAAAATGTGTCTAGACTAGCTTACTCGAATGTAAAACTCGAGCCGGAGAGGGCCAACTTTATGGTAGCAGAGCTATTTCTGGCTTAACTAGTGGTTCAACCCCGCCTAACATATGTGATTGAAATCCTCAACCAGGAACTTAACCATACACTAGCTCATCTCAGACAAAAGTTCTATGAAGCATATCTGCACACAATGTACTATAAATGTTCTAGAGACTCAAAAGGCTGCGTGAGAGAAGACAATTTATATATACAATCACACAATATCAAAGCAGTAAATCAACAAAGTGCATGTTAGCCATCAAACACAATATGTATCCGATCAATAAATAAAATGAAACAAAAATCAATTTACAAAGCTCGAATAATAATAATTCCTCAGCGGAGTCGGTAGATCTATCACACCCTTTTTCAATCGAATATGATGGTTTTGAAAATAAAAATAAGAAAAAGAATTTGTTAGTTTTATAGATGCAACTTGAAATTGAATTTTTGGTGTTCCAAGTCACTAAATGAATTCTAAAAATAAAATTACTCTATATTTTTAATTTTTGGTCTAAGAAAATAAGTGATCGGGTAAAGAATCTTGTTGACTGGGGAAAGGTGTAAGGCACCCTCGAATCCCATGGTTTTTGCAAGGTAGCTTTAATGACTCATGTTTGGCTAAAACAAATTTGTGTTAGTCACTAATTTTAAAAAATTGGTTTGTGTAATGTCATTGACTAGGATGGTAATTGCAAATAAGATCCCCTTTTAATTTTGTTTTAAACAACTGTCACAACCCGACTTCTCAGGTCCTAATGGTACCTACCACACCCCACAAGCAGGTAAGCCTAACCCTTAGTCAAGAGCCATAATCAACATACTGTCAACCGGAAGTCAACAAGAAAAAGCAAAGAGCCTAAAACAGGAGAATAAAGTGAGAACCAAAAACACTAAAAATACAAATAGAAACCATCCCAATACCTACATCAGTCAATAATCAGGCATCTAATCCAAAACAAGATTACAAGTTTCTACAAATACAAGATAGGTACAGGTTGTCTCTGAATACAATATAAAGACTGATCCTAGCAAAAATAGACGGAAACAAAAAATCTTTTGATGCCAGAAGCTCATCCTAATCTCTGCAACTCCAAGTTGCTATGCACGACTCCCTGTCAACGGTGATAACTCAAATTACAATCTGCAAGGAGCATAAGTGTAGTATAAGTACCAAAAATGGTATTCACTAGGCAATGGTTGCCTGAGCTCAAAAGATAACATATGCATAAATCACAAGTAATAAGGAAAGCATAGCACAAGTAACAAGCAGGAGATACTAAAGTAAACATGCAAAATAAAATCAAAATGGGGTCCAAAGGGTAAGAACTCGAGGCAAAAAGGTACTTGGAATTCAAGCCAACAATGTACTCGTAAACACCTAAGAAATCAGGTCAACTACCTAGGCTAGGAGGCCCACAACCACAATTCCAAAGTCATGCATATAAGCTAGCAAATCAAGTGATAACAGTGAACATAATATAGTCAAACAATCACCTAATCGGACCCCATAAGCTCAGAAGGTACAAACAAAATCCAAATGGCCCCATAAACTAGAGAGTGCAATCAACAAATAAGTATACTAGTGATCGGCAATACATGTGAATGTAGAGGATACAATAGGACCATTAGTAAGCATTTGTAGCCAAGTATATAGACCTACCTCCCTGTCATGCGGGTGAGGTAGGACCCATGTGGCTCTCTCTTCCTGTTTATTGGGTCACACAGAAAGATGAGTCCAGGGGGGATGTGGGAAGTCTGTATACACTACCTGGGCCCAAACTAGGTCTTATAATACCATGCCTTGAACCTATGAGGCTCCTGAGTTGCCAAAATCATACAAGAATAAAATTGAGCGCATATCAGATGCCTCAAATATCTCAAGTATAAATGGAGCACGTCCTTAATGCTTTTTGATATCAACAGCCAATAAGTCAAGTAGTCCAAGTGGCATAACTCCCATTAAAACAAGTTTTAAAATAAAAGTTAAGTAAAACTATATCTCATCATGAATGATAAATATGCCAATACATGAGTAAGGATCATACCACCAAAAATCCATGAGAATGAACACACAATGCAATGCATGCCATCACTGGCATAAGGATAAGGTATTCAAGTGAAATAAACATAAAGCCAACCCAAAATGTGCTAGAAAAGGAATGAGTTCTAACTTGGGATCCAACTCGTCCTCGCATACGGCCTCGGGTCCAACAATATAACAAAACACAAAAAAGCTATGACAGGCCTAACGCTGAACAACAATCGAATGGATCAAAGAAGAGATTCCAAGACAATAAATGTTGGAAACAAACTCAAGAGACGACACCCAATTTAAAATATACAGCTCAATCTAGGATCAACTCATGGCTACGTCGATACACCAAGGTCACAAGCGCCAATAAAATAAGAATAACCTCTTACAAGCCTTACCGGGAACAATCATAACTAGAAGGGTGATAAAACACAAACTAAAGCAGCTAAGGTCCACACTAGTCTAAGGCCACAAAGTACCAACCCTAACAAAGATAAACAAGTAGATTTACACTATAAGAGAACCTGCAAGCCTAAACTAAGGCTCCCAACACCCACACTAAGCCTAAGGCTTCTACAGAAATAAGAAAAGATTGAATAATAAAAGAAGGGCAACATACTCGACAATATACAATCCAAAATCACATGAAATCTATACTAGGCATCATCTAAGAAGCACAATAAAGAAACTAGACCAAAGCCTACCTCAAAATTGACCACAAGTGCTCTTAATCCACCACACACAAACTATCCACCTCCAAAATGCTTTTGAACACCACCACACTATCAAATTATTGATCACAATGTCATTGCGAACATTTTGACACTAAAACCGCACCAATCAGATACATACCCAAAATCGAGTAACAAATGGGAATGTGGGATACACACTAGAAATTCGAAAATTTACTCCATCAAGGGGTCCTAATTGACTAACCAGGTTTGTGTCCCAAAATAAGACTCAATTCCGTGTTCGAATCAGCCAAAACTCACACAGACAAAAATACCCCATTAAAGAGATGAGGCAGCCCATATAATCATGATTTTACGTCAAACAGAGAGCCTGCAACAATTTCTGATCATAGGAATATGTAGCCACAACCCCCACGATCACCCATGACTTTGAATCGCCAAAATTGAAGTTAGATGAAGGATAAATTGCCAAAACGCTGGAGAAAGCTAAGCTGCCTTCACGACTTGGCTTTAATATAAAGGCCAAGCGGCTGGCCCTCGTGAATGCAAAGGGACCGTACGAACACATGTGTCAGGCTAGTTGCACGCTGCGAATGTGCAGGCTAGGCCTGCCATCCATAAGCACGGCTCCAAGGCGCGAACACACATGTTTGCGCACCAGCCTTTCATGAACGCAGGGCTTCCCTCAACTATCAGCACATCAGCTAATGTGCTAAGACTCCAAAATCTCTAACAAAGTGCCCGGGATTCATTTGGAACTCCATGCGCGCAATCAAAATATGCTACCCCATCGAATTCAACATTCCAGAATTAATGGACTCGTGAAACTTCCATTCGAGGTCATTTCAACAAAAAATGGATCCCACACCTATGTTCTGTCTTAAGCTAAAACCTACAAGAAGGTTCAAAATGAGATTGGAAGCCTAGAGATAGCACAAATCATTGGTCTACACCAAGCTTGACATTTCGACGCTAACCATACTGACATAATTCTCACGTGAGCACGTCTACCAGGAATATTGACCAAAGTCAAACCTTGGTTTTAGTTTCCAAGTAAAAATGCCTAACAACACAAACTCACTCCAGAAGTCTAGGGGATCAAATCAACAATTCCCCCAACCCTAAAATGACCCTTCCAGAGCAGCTGGAATTGCCAGAATTGGATTTTGAGGTCATCTTCTTGAACTATTGATAAAAAAATGACCGCTCAAGGTTTAAAAACTCCAAAATACTAAAACTTGCACAAAACCCAAACGAACGACCCAAAGACCGAGCTATCAGTCCCTGGAAGTCATAAATGACTTTGGATCGCTATTGTAAAGCTCTAAACACTGAAAAGATCATAAAACACAGGAAATGACATGGAGGTCCATTACAACATCCACAACTAAAAGGACTTTCATTCGCAAAAGTTGAAGGATAGCAAAAACCTGAAGTCATAAAAAGATGAGGAATTTGGGTTTTCATGCTTCGCAACATACTCAGACACCCTCTCAGGTAAAAAACGCCATCACAGAACTCAGGCTAAGATAAATCCCAAAAATCCCTTCACAACTCTAAAAACTCCCCAATACACCATGTTGGGCTCAAACTTTCACCCAACTAAACAGAAGCTGCCTGAAAGCACCAGATTCATCTAGAATAAGAAAAAACACACCAAAACCACATAGTAGAGCAACTACATGACCATGGAAGATGCAATTGAACTCCCAAATTGAAAAAAATAATCTTATATCCCACATCTAATATCCTGTAACCATCAAGAGCATTTAGTTGGCCCTGTGTCATCCTGAACATCTCCAACACCATAAAAACATTCCTACAAACCATGCAACACAAGCCTCAAGAGTAGTACATACCCCATCTGAGCTCCGATGAATAAGAACTTACAAAACTAGGAATCAGCCCAAGGAAAGGCCCAAAATAAACCTTTATCTCTCAAAGACCGACAAATCCTGCTGAAATATAACTTCTGAAGCCAACCCAAAGTACAACTATCCTGCAACCAATAAGTGGACATTAGGCCCGGCACCAGTGGCCTACTCCAAGTACGGGAACTCCAGAAAAACTAACACCACGAGTTACCTTGACTCCAACCTGAAGATGAACCTCATTAGAAAATTCCCATTTCCCAAGTAAGCTAAAAACTAAAACAACCAATGAACACCCCCAATCCGACTCAAAATCATAAACTATCCTTGAGAGCTATCCATACAATAACTAATCCAGGTACAACAAGGGTTCACACCTCGAACTTCTAGCTAGCTATAACAAACCCCCAAGACCATATGAACCAGACAAATCTAAAAGGAGTCGAACAAGCGAAAAAACAATTCAGCAATCAAGAAGAGACTAAAGAAAAAGGGAGAACACAACCAAAAGGATAACCATAAGTAAACAAGGGAAACTAAGATCTCCCAAAAATTACTCAAAAGCGACAACATACAACTAAGCCAACCTTCCAAGCAAACTAGGCAAAAAAAACCACAAAACTCAAATTGGGCAAAGTTGGTCTAGCCACCTTTGAAACAAGGATCGAAGTGACTGCAAAATCACACAATATGAAGGTCAAAAAGGGAAACCACTATCCCAAGGCCACAACCAAAACAAGACTATTAAGGCAAAGGGACATGGAGTTACTCAACCACTACTCCCAAAGAGGAAATACAGCATAGTCAATCTACTGCTAAAGGCATAATACATATATTGGACCCTAAACTTGGCTTCGAATTTTAAGTATGACCTCTAACTTTCAAAGTGCACAAGTAGGCACTTCAACTATCCAATTCTTAAACAAAAAAACACGCGAATCCAACCTGGCATAACGCGTGATTGAGACGCAATTCAGGCGCGTCAGGGGTATTTTTCGAGGCCCACAACAGTAAAAAAAAAGCGGAAATGACAATTTTACCCTTAATGAATCCCTTTTAAATATATCTTTATTTTTTTCAAATCAAAATCCCATTTTTCTTCTTCTTCTTCCTAATTCTAGTACTCAAGCTTTTTTTCTCTTTTTGTGCACAATTTCTAGTCATTTTTTATGTAATGGCTTCTAATTTTTTTTGTCATTGTGTAAAAAGAGCTATAATGAAGATTTCTTGGTCTGCAAATAATTCAGTATAAAAAAAAGTGAATTTACATTCATGGTGACAGCTTCTACCAAAAATAAACTTTCAAAAAGCAAAAATTAACATAACCAGACTAAATTGAGGAAGAACAACACATAAACATCCAAAAGATAAGAACTTTGACTACAAATCTTCACAATTTTAATTTGATTTGCAAAGAAATTAGGGCTAGGGCTAGGGCTCCGCTGATGTTGATGAAAATCGAGCAAATTGGGAAAAGAAAATACGACCCTACCCTTTTGTATTTTAATTTTTTTTTTTTAATTATAAAATACGTGTAAT
>JAJOOR010013486.1:0-30702 GCA_036250505.1 Solanum acaule | reverse complement strand
AATGTTTTCTTGGTAAAGAAAGTTTTTAATTCCTTATGGTTTTAGTGTCTATGCGATGAATGAATGCTAAGAGGCTTGTATTAGACCTCTTCGAGGTCGAGTACGCCGGTTACAACTAGGGGGTGATCCCGGGTCGTGACATTAGTGTCGAAGGTCACGATAAGCATCAAAATGGCGCCGCTGCCGGGGAGTGGTGTTATTTGGGAATTCCTAGTTAAGTAGAATTCTTGATTTTTCTTGGTTTAGCCTTGTAATTTTAGTTGTGGTTATATTTTTCTTGTCTGGAGATCAGAGTAGGGAAAAAAGAATGGATAATCACTATGGGTGTCACACATATCATCCTCTCCTGAAACTATTGAACCTCAGGGATAATCTTCTGACGTTCAAACAAGCCGGAGAGGAAACAATTCCATATAGGTGGCTGCGGTTCAAAGAAATATTACAAACATGCTCATCCCATGGAATGACTGATAAGACACTGTTGGATTGCTTCTATCGAGGTCTTGAACCCGAAAATAGAAGCATAGCTGAGCATATATTTGAAGGCTGAATGCTAAACCAACCCTATGAAGTTGTCGCAACACTACTTGACAATATGGTCAAAGCCGTCAAAGAAACTGAAAATAAATACGAATGGGACAAATTGGTGGTGCAGGTAGATGTCTTATCTAAACGGGTGATTGGATTGGAAGAACAAGCCCGAGAGAAAGAGAAGGACTTCTCCCTTCGAGAGTGCAATCATGGAAATAAGAATGGGAGTGTGATGATGCCCTTTCAATCATTCAACAAAAACTCGAAGAACAGGACAAAAAGTTGAATGACATGAAAGACAACATTGAAATGCTAAATGAAACGACCACCGCAAACTCCATCACAATTCAGCTGCAAGATGCTCAGATAAACCATTTGATGACAGGTCAATACCCACCATTCACCGACTACTCACCTAACTACACCATAGGTGATTTTGAGGACGAAGAGTAGTCTTTGACTTGCGTCGTGTCACGACGTTAACTAAGGTGTTTTTTGGGAGGGAACCCAAAATCCTTTGTTATCTTCTATGTTGCGTATTAATTAAATAAGAGTGTGCTAGTTTTACAGACTAAAGTGTGGAAGACGATCAAAAGGTGCAAAAGGGTGAGCAACAATTCCAGTTGGCGAATCGATGAATAATCCGGCGATCAATTCTATTCCGTCATTTGACTCAAGATATCTTCAAAATCCAGAGTCTGTAAAACTCAGCGATAGTTGGAAATCATTGGCGAATCATCGATCATTTCGACGACCACGATAGAATTCGCCGTTGGGATCCTCGTATAGTAGCGGTTTTGTAACCTTCGGCGGATAAACCCACAATCAGCATTCCACCAAATGAGTTACCCAGTTTGACTAACGTCGCCAAGTGGATGGTTTTTGCAAGCCAAAGCATCAATGTCCAGACAGATGGAGCAACCTATTAGCTAGGATCACCTTTTTATCTCCCTCTCTGTCTTATTATATTTTCCAGTTTGGATTCCGTATTACTTGCATTTGCGGACAAATTGCTTTTTATTTGTGGTGGGGTGAGGCCCACACTTTTGTGTGCTATTTATGATTCTTGTTTTGAATACATTTGGGTTGTCTGTTTATAGTTGTGTTAATTACTGCTTTTCTGTGGATGTTTGAGCTCGTGGCTCCGTTTACTTTTAATTGCAAAATAATTTTGACCCTTCCGAAATTTTTTGAATTTTTTGCACATTTTTGCCACCCCTCGAGAGTTGAATGTGGCTGTTCTTTTGTAAAAATTTAAGTCTCGGTTTCGATCAATATCGATGATTTGAATAGTGCTCACAATTGAACAAACATGAATGTATGGCTATGACGAGGCCAAATGAAGTTGCATAGACAATATGTGAACTCTTTGCATCTCGTTGTGATTAGCCATTTATCGAATTGATTCTCTTGTAATGACCATTTCACACTAGCGAAAGTGTGTAGTCTTGTTTGACTTAAGTGTCGAAGCCTTGTGTGATTAGCTAGCTTTTAACCATGCATGAATAAACCTAGAATTTGCCTTGTTAGTCTGATTGATTTAGAAAGGTTTCCTCTTTATATGATCTTAGGCAACTTTAAAGAGTGTGAGCCAAATTTGACATATACCTCTTTTGTGGCCTACTCGTGAGTGTGTGAAACTCTTTTTGAACACCCTTTGATCCTTACCTTTCTTTGGAAGAACCTTGATGAACCCTAGACCTCACTTGACCCACTACCTATAATCCTCTTAATTTATGGTTTAGTGAATAACCAACTTAGGCCAAAATCCTAAGTTGGGGGTGTGGTGAAAAGGAAAACGAGAAGTCAATAAGTGCAAGAAAAGTCCCCTTAACCCATGGTGTTGTAGAACAATGGAAACCCCTTCAATTCAAAAATAAAAAATAAAAAAATTGTGGAATAAGGTACGAAGGAAATCGGGTTTTCCAAGCAATCCAAAAAGGTGAATAAACAGGTAACTTAGAAGCACTAGAAAAAGAATCGATAGAGGAAAAGAAAGGAATGCCCTGAGAATACCACATCCCACGAGGAAGGAACCACTAAACCTAAATGACCATATCTTTGCACTCATCCCCATTACAAGCCTTAGAAATACCTTTTTGATCTTGAGTAAGTCGAATCGAAAGTCGATTGGAAAATAAGGGCAAACCTATGGGTAAAAACATGCATTGTGTTCCTCTTTTTGAGTGTGAGCGTTGCATCTAATTCCTGATCTTGAATTGATTAACCTCTATGTGTGAATATGGAATTATTCTTCATGTGAGGGCATTTAGATACTTTTTGTTGAGCTTGAACTTGCACAAGTAGAAAGTATTGCAAGAACGAGAATCTCTGGTAATGGTGTGTCACAACTTGAATCTTTGAGTACACAGTTGATCTGTGCATAAGTAATTTGAATCTTGTTGTGTATGTTCATGATTGAGTTTTGTGTAGCACTGTTTGCGACACCCTTTTTGAACGGCTGAACTTGAGTTTGCTTGAGGACAAGCAAAAGTTTAAGTTGGGGGTGCTGATGAGTCCACAAATTGGACTCATTTAGGTCTTTATTTGATTAGAATAGTGTCCTCAAATGCTTATTTTGTCTAAATATCTGATGA
This sequence comes from Solanum acaule, assembly GCA_036250505.1. Taxonomy (NCBI): domain Eukaryota; kingdom Viridiplantae; phylum Streptophyta; class Magnoliopsida; order Solanales; family Solanaceae; genus Solanum; species Solanum acaule. Next base: position 27,574 of record JAJOOR010013486.1, on the reverse strand, counting down.
AAGCTCTTAAGTTTCAGGTATTTGATGTTTCAGTGAAAGCATGGACACTTAGGCACAAAAAGGAACAAAAAGTCTGAAAAGAACGACGAAGCTAAAACCCGAGCATTGCCAAGCACACTTGGCGATTCGCTGAAGGGGTTAACTCCGCCCTTTGTTCCAGTATGCGAAGCCCTGAAGGAGAAGGATAAAAAAGGCGATGAAAGGAGCAGTCGGTACTTCGCCTAATAGTTCCGCGAAGCAGTACAATACCGCCCAATGGTCTAGAATTTGAAGGTGCTGAAGGGAAGCATGAAACGGCGATGAGACAGACGAAGGGTGATTCGCCGAAGTCATTCGGCGACATCGACTAAATTCGCCGAAAGATCCGCCAGCTCTATTTTCTGAAGTCTATAAATGCTGAACTTATTATTATTTTTAAGAGTCAAACTTTTATTTTAATTTCCAGAATAGAATAGTACTTTTTAGATATTTTCTCTCAAGTTTGGAGAGGGTGTTTGGGAACTTGAAAAAAGGAGTTCATCTTTCCCCAAGTTGGAAGTGGGTCTTCTCTATTCTTCTTCCTTTGCTTAAAGTAAGGTTTAATTTCTTATACCCATTTGATTTTACTATCATTTTAGGTGTATTTTGTTAATTCTTGATGTGTGGCTAAAAACCCCCATTCTTGGGGTGTGATTTAGCAAATATGTATTGATATTATTGTTGGGTCTTTCTTGCTGATAGGTTAGATGTAGTTTAATGGTGATTTCACCAAGTGGTTGTGGTTTAATCTAAAGGGTTTGTAGTTGCAAATATAAAGCCACTCATGTGTTTTCGGCTTGCCCGAAAGGGAGGTCGCGAAACCAAGACCACTAGACTGATGGCCTAAGGAGAGGGTCGACATGAGGTTCATCCCGAGAGGGTGAGCCCTAGTCCCATATCCTAACACTCAGCTCGAGAGAGTGAGTGGGATAAGGCGTAGGTTGGTCTTCATGCGACAAATGGGTGTCCAAGAGGAACGCATTTGAAACAGGGTAAGTTGCCCGAGACGGAACTTATTTCCATTTAAAGCTTAGCCTAGTTACTATTATCTTACAAATTTCTTATCAAAAGCATGTACCCAACTATTTATCTCAACTATTTATCTCAACTTATATTGCGGTTACACCCCAAGAACATTTCCCCATACTTGATTTTCTTGTTATTTTTTGCTATTTTTACTAATTGTGACAAAACCCCCAAATGGTTATTTCAGACTTTTGTGTCACCCCCTTTTATTTACTATGTTTTTACTCGTTAATATCTCTATCTATGACTAGTTAGAGTTAAATTTTATTTTCCTATCAATTCTCAAAATGACTCCCTTGGGACACGACCCAACCTTTAGTTGGGTTACGATACTATCGATGATCGTAGACACTCATACTGTAGGTTAGTGTCGTTGGTCACGATAAGCATCAGTTCTCTCACTCATTCTACACTAAGTCGAAGAGCATGACATATTTTCAAAGGAGATAAAAGAGAACGTCTTAATGATTAATCAGATGACAACCTCTCATTCCATCTTCATTCAGCTACTAGAGTCCCAAATGGACCAAGTGTTTTCTTGTTTCTACCCAAAGCCAGAAAAGGGGTTGCCTTGTGACACTTAGGCAAACCAAAGGAATGAAACTTAAGTGGGGAGTTGCGTCATTCCACGACATTAACTAAGGTGCTTCTTGGGATGCAACCCAAGGTTTTATCACTTTATTTTAGTTTTACAAATAATCGTGTGTTGATTTTTCAGGTTGAAGTGTTGAATTTGTTTGAAAATTGCTAGTTGGCGAGCTAAAAGTCAAGTCGGCGACTCACCGAAGAGGTTGGCGATCTCGAATTGGACTCAAGACATTTTGAAATTAGAGTCTGTAAAACCCGACGAGCCTAGGAGTAGATTGGCGAATCACTGACCAGGTCGGCGATCACTATTTTGTCCGCCGTTTTGACACCCACATGAACTGGAGTTCCTGTAAAACTCGGCTAGGTAAGTGCCCATGCGGCGTGTCACCAAGTTGGTCAGTGAGCAAAACTTATGTCATAGAATGGGCGAGAACTGGACGGTTTTAAAGGCAAAAAGTTCAAAAATTCAAAATATTTCACATTCCCTCACTTCCCAACTTTCAAACTCACACCCGCATTATATTTTCCCATAATTTTGCTTTATTAGTGCTTTCTAGTCCTCATTTGTTTGTTCGGAGTTGGATTCTTTGCCACCTAGCTTTACAACTTCTCATATTCGGCTTCTAAGGTTGGTTTTCCAAACCTCAAATTTATATTGACTGATTTTTACTCATATGGAATGATCTTTATCTTAGTGATGTGTTTTGAGCCTCTCTGATCGTAATTGTATGCTTGAATGCCAGTTTTAATTTGAATATCATGCCTAGAATGCCTTTATTGGTAAATTCCCATAATTTTTGTGCCTTAAAATTGATTAAAATTGTGGGGTTGTGCTTGAATGATTGTTGGGTCTAGTAGGGTGAAGTCTAAGTAACCTGCATTTGTTCCAAATGACATAATATGGCCAATTATGGAGTGGTTGACGTTATTCTTTAGGGGAAAAGTCGTCAAATGGTCAAAATTTGCAAAACTGGGAGAAGTTTGATTATCCCGGGGACATGGGTGTAATGGGTCTAGGTCTAATTGAATGGGTGCATGTTTTGATTTTGTTTTAGGGGGTTGCAGGGTTGAAGTTGCAAGTTGGGGTTGAAAGTAGGCACGTTGGGCCATTTGGCCAGCTGAGTCGAGCTCGCCGAACCACTTGGCAGTTCGCCATATCCCCCTTATCGCCTTTAATTTCATGCTAAATTTTGGAGTTACAATCTGTAAATTTCGGTCAGAAGCCTCAATTCGTCGAGTGGACTCAGCGACTCACCGAGAGTCCTTCTTGATCACCCTTTCTATGCCCCTAACCCTTAAAATGCACTGTAACTTTTGGTGGGCTAGTCCTAGTTCACCGAAAGGCCCTTCCCATCGCCAACAGGTAAATTTTTCTAGGAAATTTTAATCCAATCCTTTCGGCGAGTCTTTCTGCAACTATTTTTCTGTGCATTTGGTTGAACTATTCCCAATTCTTTTTTATGTTTTTGCATATATGGCTAGAACCAACCTAGACATGCCGCCCCGTAAAAGAGCATGGCAAATATTTATAAATGAAGGAACATCCAACCCTCCTAAAAAGTGAAGAACAGAGCCTCCAAAGGGAGACAAGGGTAAAGGCAAGAGGCCAGCAGTTGAGGTCCCGGAGTACAACTCTAGCAGCGAGGGAGAAGCCTTTAACTCCCAAGCTATATTATTTGAGCCAGAAGAAGACCAGATATTACAGTCCCGGAGAGCGGAGATCCGTGCTAGATCTCATATTGATTCAGCTAGAGTCCCAGCAGCCTCCTCTCCAGCAGATACAGTGCCAGCTCCGGCACCTCATGTCTCTCCAGTGCCACCAGTGGTTCCTCCTTCCAGGCTACTCAATAGATTAAAAGTTGAAGGGTTGAGGATTATTTTACAGGAGAAGTTGTTATCTACAGAGGGGCTTGAGGGTAGATACTCCACAGTGAGGGACATCCTCAATTTCCACAGGTTTTAGCAGTTCACCAGTCCCCGTGTAACAACCCTAAAAATGAATAAGTTAAACTAGAGCCTAACGTGTGTGTGTTAGAGTTTGGTGTGAGGTTTGGTGGTGCTTTATGTTGTCCCGATCCATTGTTAAGGTGGTTAGGGGTTAGACACCCCAAGGACCACCCTAAGGGTCCTTAAGGAGGACCCTAAGTCTAAACCCCAAGACCCCAAGGAAACCATGAGGCTGCCCAAAATGGGGTAACCTACGGAATTGGTCCACACCCCGAGGATGGCCTACATAGGTCAAGGGCCCCCAAAACAGGTCACAACCACGAATGACGGATGGATAGTACATCCCGTCAACCCATCCACGGTCCGTGTATGGGGGTTTGTAGATGGCACCTGTATGTGCTGTCTAGAATCGGCCAAGGTAAGGTCTAATTGGTAATTAGTTAATTAATTATTTTAAGTGTATAGATGGTTATTTTAATTAATTTAAGATATTTTAAGAGTATTAAAACAATAAAATACTATTTTAGATTTCATTGTTCAAATTTCCCAAATCAAACCCCTCCCTCTCCAAATATCTTCTCTGTAGAACTCCATTGAATACCAAGAGAAGAAAAAGACTTAGGGATTGAAGTGGAAGGCTAATTGAGTGGATTTTCGTGGAATTTATCTATTAAGGTATGGTGATCCTTCATCTATGATAAGCTTTCACGCTAGAGTAAATTTCAAAGAATTTTTCAAAGTTTTCAAGTTTCTCAAAACCCTAGGTTTTACTCAATCTCATGGGTTTTTTCATCAAACATTTTCAAATGGTTTCTAATGACAAATTATGAATGTGTTGATGTTTAATTGATGATTTATGATGAAAATACTCTATGAACCCATGATTTCTCTCAATTCCTTAATTGTGCTTTATGAAGTGGGTTTGATGATTACCAAAGCTTATGAGTGAAATGTATCAAAAATACCATAAACTCATGGTAAATAAGTTTCTCTTTTTCAATCCGTTGGGCATAAATCATAAGACAAGAAATATGCATATCTTGATCAAGCATAGCCATACGACATTCTTTTGCTACTAAGTTGGACACACCCGATACAAACTTACTCATTTTTGACCTAGGGTCGTCCACTATAGATGTAGAATATCTGGAAAACCTAGTAAAAATCCGAGCATACTCCTCAACACTCATTCCACCTTGCCGAAGGTTAATAAACTCAAGTATCTTAGCCTCTCTCATCTCCAACGGGGAAAACCTATCAAGAAAACCATTCTTAAGCCTTTCCCACTTCATGGGGACCCGCTTCTACTGGTCTTGCTTCTTTCCATTGGTTAAACCAAAGTTGAGCAACATCTTTCAATTGATAGGAGGCCAATTCATCCTTTTGTACCGGAGTCAGTCCCATTAGGTCCAACACTTTAGAGACCTCATCAATGAACTCTTGAGGATATTCCACCATCTTTGACCTATAAAATTCTTGAGTTTCTATCTCGGCTTGAGGCAATAATCTAAAACCAAACCTACTATTCTCTTTAGTCACTTGATCGATCAAAGGATCCATCGGAACTTGAGGACCTTGAGGAGGAGCTCCTTGATCAACATTGTCTCCCTCAATTCCACAAGTGTAAGCTATTTGAGTAGTCATGTCCTATAGACCACCGGTTAAGGATTAGGAGAAAGACCTTATAGAGTTAAACTCTATGGCACTACTTAAGAGTAATGAAAGAAGTGAAGCTTCCTAATCATCTTATAGCTTTTCATTCATAAATGTGGTGCTCTTCACACTCATGAATAAGACTGTACTGGACGTGGCTTATGAGACATGATCCTATAATCATTCTAAACCTTACTACAACATTTTAGGTGTTTAGCCACACTATAGAAGGGGTGTTCTACTTGCCTAAGGTAGAGCCATACTTTTAGCTTCGGTGGATCCATTATCTAAACAACCTATGGGGGCACATAGTTTATGGGATAAGGGGATTATTACTAGAAACCCGGCCTCTACTATCGTGAGGGCTTCCATCCCAAGAGATTACTCTTAGAAACCCGGGCTCAACTAACGTGAGGGATCCCATCTCATATCAATATACACTCGGTGCTAATCATTTATTCCCACGGAGTATGTATTAAGTCCTGACTTAATTCATATTTATGGAAGAATGTCTTCACATTCAATCCAACATAATTCATAGGATAACTCTTAGATCATGCATGAGAATATACGTTCACCGTCCATGTCTACATATAGATTCAATTGGTGAGAAAGCCTTACAACCTTAGAATCTTCATACTTTGAGAAAACCATTCACATTATATCATAATCATGCATAAGTGTGAAAATGAGAATATCCTATCAACAACACAACAACTACATCATAAACATAAACACTTCACTCTCAAAGTGTTCTTAAAACATATACATAAACTTCATAAAACATACATAATATCATATTTTTCCCTTTCAAGGGTCAAATCTCATATCAAATCAACACATCTATAATTCACTACATTAGACATGGATATCATAAATAATTCAAGTAACCCAATTGCTACATGCATAATTTCATAACATTCTTCTTTCAGTAACAAACCCACATCATAAGATTAGAATTTGGAAACATAGGGCTCTCATGGGTTCTTGGGGATACAACATACAAACCATAGGAAATAATCAATTCATGCATAGTATAACATAATTCAATAATTAGAATCAATTTTGAAAGGAACCCATGACTTTGGAATCATACCCTAATTTTTTGGGATTTCTATCTTTGAAATTGAGATTTTGAAGGGACTCCATGGATGAATTCTATTCATGGATGAAGACTACCATACCTTATCAATGAAGCACAATGAATTTGGTGTGAAAACCTAGCTTCTTGAACCCTAGCTCCAACTTCCTTCTTCTACTTGTTCTTTAAGTTCTAGAGAGAGAATATTTTGAGAGGATGAAGTTTTAGGAATTGATTTGGGTTTTGGGAATTGATTTGGGTTTTGGGAAATAATGAGGTGAATGGGTGTATTTTGAGTTTAAAAGGCTTATATAGGTGTATAAAACTTAGGCAAAACGACCTCACTTAATACCAACTTAAACTTAAAAGGGAACTACCCAAAATAACTGTCATTTTATGTGGGATTCCCAGGGAACACGAAAGGCCCCATGAGCCATGGTCCCCTCCGTGGACCTTGAGGCAGTGGCTAGGTTGGCCACCCCTTTCTCCCTCCTGGCCAAGTAAAGACCACGACCCCTCCCACTGGCCTTGGTGGCCTTCACGAGCCGTTAAGTGGCTCGTGGGGGCAGGTCTCCTTTTTGGACAGCTTGGCAAGCTCACTACCTATCCCACCACGAGCCGTGGTCCCCACCACGAACCGTGGTGGTGGTCGTGGTCACAAAGGCAGTGTCTAGGGGAGAGTGGATTGCCCTAGTCCTCTCCATTGGCCCTTTCCCACCTCATTGACTCTAACCCTCACGTTTTAGCTCTAGTTTAGCCTAATAATTTCTGGGGTGCTACACTACTCTTGTTGGTGATTCTGTTTTGGCTAAGAGGGTTTTTAGAAGATGCCCCGTTTTCCTATCCCATAGAATTACTCTTGTCAATTTGGTAGAGCTTGACATGTTAGATTTCGATGTTATACTTGGTATAGATTGGATGTACTCTTGTTATGCGTCGATTGATTGTAGAACTCGGGTAGTTAAGTTTTAGTTCCCGAATGAGCCTATCCTTGAGTGGAAAGGGGGAAATTGTACGCCGAAGGGTCAGTTTATCTCAACTTTAAGGGTTAAATATATGATCTTTAAGGGTTGCATTTACGACCTTGTTAGTGTGAGGTATGTAGATTCTGAGACCCCTACTTTTTTAGTCGGTCCCTGCTGTAAATGAATTTTCGGAAGTATTCCCAGATGATCTACCTGGCATTCCTCCCAAGCGAGAGATACACTTTGGTATTGACCTTCTCCCCGATACACAACCTATCTCAATTCCTCCTTATAGAATATTCCCAGTTGAGTTAAAAGAGTTGAAAGAACAGTTAAAGGACTTTTTAGAGAAGGGCTTCATCTAGACGAGTATCTCACCCTGGGGTTCTCCCATGTTGTTCTTTAGAAAGAAATATGGGTCTCTTCGAATGTGCATTGATTATCGAAAGTTGAACAAAGTGACCATTAAGAACAAGTATCCTCTTCCAAGGATAGATGATTTGTTTGATCAGTTACAAGGGGCAGTTATTTATCGAAAATTGACTTTAGGTCGGGTTATCACCAATTAAGGGAGAGAGGTGAAGATATTCCCAAGATAGCTTTTAAAAGCCGATATGGTCACTATGAGTTCTTAGTTATGTCGTTTAGGTTGACTAATGCTCCGACAACATTTATGGACTTGATAAATAGGCTATTTAGACAATACCTTGACATGATTATGATTGTGTTCATTGATGACATTTTGATATATTCGAGGAGTGAGGATGAGCATGCTGACCATCTGAGAATCATATTGCAGGTTCTTAAGGACCATCAACTTTTCGCAAAGTTTAGCAAGTGTGAATTTTGGTTAAGGTTTGTGGCTTTGCTTGGTCATATTGTGTCAAGTAGGGGTATTGAGGTGGATCATAAGAAGACGGATGCGGTCAAGAGTTGGCTAGACCTCTAACTCCTTTGGACATTAGAAGCTTTTTGGGTTTGGCTGGTTATTATAGAAGATTTGTTGTGGGGTTTTCTTCCGTTGACTCTCCGATGATGGCTTCGACTTAAAAGAAGGTTAAGTTCATTTGGTCGGAAGCTTGTGATTAACAATTCCCAGAGTTGAAAGATAGACTTACTTCTGCTCCAGTGTTGACTTTACCAGAAGGTACAGATGGTTTTATGGTATATTGTGATGCCTCTAGAGTTGGGTTGCGATGTGTACTTATGCAAAATGGAAAGGTAATTGTCTATGCTTCAAGGAAACTTAATGTCCATAAGAAGAATTATCCTACCCATGACCTTGAGTTAGCGGCAGTTATTTTTTCCTTAAAAATATGGAGGCAATATCTCTATGGGGTTCATGTTGATATGTTTACCGATCACAATAGCTTACAATATGTGTTTAGTCAAAAGGATTTGAATCTTCGCCAAAGGAGGTGGCTAGAACTCTTGAAGGATTATGACATGAGTGTCCTTTATCACCCCGGTAAATCTAATGTGGTAGTGCATACTCTTAGTAGATTGTCAATGGGTATTGTGGCTCATGTAGGTGATGATAAGAAAGATTTGGTTCGGGATGTTCATAGGTTGGCCTAGTTGGGTGTTCAATTAGTGGATTCCACCAAGGGTGGTGTCATGGTCTATATTAGTTTTGAATTGTCCTTTGTGATGGATGTATAGTTTAAGCAAGGCCTTGATCCTATTTTAGTTGAATTGAAGGAGGCGGTACTTAAGAAATCCTTTGAGGCTTTCTCCCAAGGGGGAGATGGTGTACTTATATACCAAGGCCGTTTTGTGTTCCTAATGTTGATGACTTGAGAGAGCTAATCTTGTCTGAAGCTCATAGTTCCCGTTATTCTATTCACCCGGGAGCCACCAGGTTGTATCGTGACTTGTGGGAGGTCTATTAGTGGAATTGGATGAAGAAAGATATCGCAGAGTTTGTGGCTAAGTGTCCTAATTGTAAACAAGTTAAGGTTGAGCATCAAAGGTCGGGAGGCTTATCCCAAAATATAGGTATTCCCACTTGGAAGTGGGAAGAGATAAATATGGACTTTATTGTGGGTTTGCCTTGCATCCGGAGACAACATGACTCTATTTGGGTTATTTGTAGCGACCCTTTCGAAAGGATACTACCACTTAAACAAGAAATCTAATTAAATACTTGTGACATTTAAAAGAGGTTAACTTTGGCCATATTGATTTTTATCTAGTAGAGGGATTAGGTTCATAACAAATAATTTAGTTAAGGATATACATCTTGCCCATTTAAACATTTATTTGATGTTAAAATTGACATGGCACGGAATTTAACTTATGACGAAAAAACCTCCCAGAATAATTTAAGCAAATAACTGACGAGCTTTTCATGCATATATTATCCTCACACTTAAGGATGAGATAACAAGAATATTACCAACTTCCGAGTACCGAAATCAGTCGGTTCATGCTTCACACAAACATTCAAAACTAATAGTAAATTTCGTATATTACAAGACTTGGGTTTGCACAGCCTAAAAGAACAAAACATATAGACATACTTATATTACAACCCATGGTGACATTATCAAATTAGTCCTCAAAATTTCATGTAAATATACAACAGATAGAACATGTACAAGTCCTAAGGTTTATACAAAATATAGATGCCTATATGCAAATCTGATCTTCCTTAAGGCTCTCAAAATCTCCATCTCCAATGGCCAGCTTGATGCATCCTCTCGAACATTCCCTATGATAGAAACAACTATCGCTAAGCATATAGCTTAGTGGTGCAAAAACTATAGGTTCGGAGCCCTCAGATTCACGAAGTTACCTTTCTCAAGTCATGGGCAGCATAATTGAACATAATAAATAAATCAAGTAAACTATATATAAAGAGTATCAATTTCGATATTTAAAGATCCAAAATGTCAAGAACGCTCATAGCACAGTTTTCCGAGAGATTCATAAACAAGGCTCGCCCAATATATACATCATGTCGTCGCACCAAGCATAAGCAGGTAACAAGAAGGGCCGACGCCCTGTATCAAGAAGGGTCAAAATCCAATAATCAAGAGAACCAAGAACCATATTAAAATTGGCTTTCTAGTTCGTACTTAAAATGGACAACTTCCATTCTTAAGACAGACTACAAATCTAGAGTCAAGATGGCAAATGATCCGAATCAAGAGGCATGCCAATAGTGACAAAGTCACAGCCACAAGAAAGACAAGGTCCCAACAAGAGTGCCAACTGATCAAACAACCCGTACAAGTGGGCGAGTTACACAAGAGTCTTTAACGTCTTAAAGGATACCAACACGACAATGCAAAGTGACAAGAGGTAACCAAGGTACCAAGATCAACTTCAGATATACCAGCAGTTAAAAGAGTGCAAGTACAAGTTTATACACAAACCTCAGTGCTTAGCTTAGAAACAGTCCAACACAACTTCAAGAGTTCAAACCGTAGACCAACCAACGTATCAAGGTCCTCACCTTGTTCACGAGTATATACAACCTTAAAATAAAATTAAATAACTTCTTTAATTCGTAGTAGCTCAATAATATTAATGTAAAATAGGATTATCATCACAAGTAAGCTTAGCCTGTACAAATACGACTATGCTCCAAAAACAGTAATTCTGGCCAGCCTAGTACCTCAAGTCGCAACTTAGATTTGAAAAGGGAAACGGCAAAAATGGACTGTATATCCTTCATGAAAGATGTAGGTACATCTGTTAAGGTTGCAAACAATAAAAAATCACCGCAAAATATATTTTGTACAAAAAGATATCATCGATACACTAACAGTTGTTCATATAGGATTTCTAAATCCGAAATCTGGAAAGAACTTGTCCTATGCTACGTCCCATATTTCGAATCCATAACACCTAAATTAGAGTTTTACATAAACATAATAGTTGTAGGTATACGAATTATCTTTCCAAAATATATTTATTCACTGAAAGATGGGTTCTAGAGAATGAGATATTATAAAAGTACTAAACACTACTTAGCTCAGAAACAGATTTCGACTACTCACCAAAGAGATGGGTGTATCTCGAATTCCAGCCAAAAGGACCAAGTTTTTCTCTTGTAATTTTGAGAGTAATATTGTTAGAAAGAGTTCACCAGGTTTATTAGAGCTAAGGAACACGAATTTCACTATAGAGGAGGTGTAAACATATAGTCTCAAGAGTGATGTTTATCACATGCACAGCTGCCTCCAAAAGGCGGCTGCCCAAAAAAAGGTTGGCTGCCCAAAATGCATACATATATACCTATATGTATAACCCTCACCTCCCTTTCAAGTTATACATAATTCTAATTAGAATATAACGCAAATACCCCAATACAATACCTTAAATTACAATCACAATTTATGTTAAGCAAGTTTGCAAATATCACAACATTTCAAGTTCCCAAAATGAGAATAAAACATACAGTAGTGATTAAGCAATGGTGAATGGAAAAGCGACTATTGGTTAGCATTTCGGGGTGTTACATTATTGTAGATCGGATGACAAAATCGGCTCACTTTATTCTCGTCTAGGTTTCCAATTTGGCAGAGGAATATGCTAAGTTGTATATAAGGGATATGGTGAAGTTGCATGGAGTTCCTTTATCCATTATTTCCGATCGTGACCCTCAATTCACTTCTCACTTTTGGAGGTCTTTTCAAAGTGCCTAGGAACCAAGGTTAATATTTGTTGGGCTTTTCATCCCCAACCCGATGGGCAAGCGGAGCGCACCATCCAAACTTTGGAAGATATGTTAAGGGCTTGTGTGATTGACTTTAAGGGTAATTGGGATGACCATTTTTTCCATTGGTAGATTTTGCCTACAATAATAGCTATCACTCAAGTATAGATATGGCTCTATTTGAGGCATTGTATGGTAGGAGGTGTAGATCTCATATAGGTTGGTTCAAGGTGGGGGTGAATGGCTTTAATAGGTCCCGAATTGGTTTTAGAGGCCATTGAGTAAGTCCAACTCATCATAGATAGATTGAGAACGACTCAAAGCCGGCAAAAGTCTTAAGCCGATGTGAGGAGGAGGGATCTAGAATTTGAGGTTAACGATTGGTCTATTTAAGAATCTCACCAATGAATGGTGTGATGAGAACTGGCAAGAAAGGGAAACTTAGTCCCCGGTATGTAGGCCCATACCAAATTTTGAGGCGTATTGATAAAGTTTCATATGAGTTAGATTTGCCAAGTGAGTTGGCTTCGAAGCATCCGGTGCTTTATGTTTCGATGCTCAATAAGTGTATTAGAGATCCAGCATCAATTATGTTACGACCCAGGGGTACACCCTAGAAGTAACATGGTGTACTTGACCCCGAAGGGCTCTCATACAAGCCCTTAGCGTATCATAACAAAATATAATAGCAAAGTACGGAAATTTTAATAACTTTATCCATACCATCGAAGTCTTTTATAAAAGCAAACGGAAGTCTTTACTACAATTTGTCTCAAACCATCTAATACAACTTTCGAATAAACTCTTGGGACATAGACAATACAATAGTCTCGAAACATTAAAAATAAAGACATAAAGGAAAATAGTGGGTTTGTTCTCGAAGCTATGAGGACTCACCAAATCTTCAACTCCTTGCTCCTTAGAAACCTATCTCCAAAAATGGAACTCAATGTCACCAAACCTTACATTTTATAAGAATGTAGGCAAAGTATGCATTAGTAGAAAATGTACTAAATAAGTTAGCTAGCATCACATCATAAGAGCATAACAAAAGTGTTAGTCAATATAAGACATAAGTCACAAGCATAAGAGACAATAACATAATCATAAGCATAATATCCAACATAGACATAACATGAGCATAGGTCAACATAAGGCATATTTCATATACATAGTCAATACTTAAACCATAAGAAACCACTTCATAAGTAACCTCCAAGTATACTTGTGCAATGCATGGATAGGATCCCATAATCTCATACATGCTAAATATCTCCTTTCGTCATCATATTCATACTTACCAACTTAGGATCTCATCTTTATCTTATTATCATAACCAAGGGAATCTCTCACCTTCAGTCAATCATAACATAACAAGGAAGGCAACTATAGCACAATCCAATCTAAGCATATATCACATAAGAGAAACACTTCATGAGTCACCGTAAGGAAAGCTTGTGCCATGCATGAACAAGACCCCATAATCCTACCCATGCTAAGCGAGACACTTTAGATTCTTCATTCATGTTTATCATCTCTTAATATCATAAAGACAAGGGAAATCACCTCTACTCATGCATGTATTGGAGGGGCCTACCAAGCTACAATCCAAACTAGTCATGCTCATGTACATAAATGCAAGGGGAATCACCTCAAGGCATACATGTTTAGTTCATCATGACAGACAAGGGTAATCACCTCAAGCCATACATATCATGGAATCATAAATATAAGGGTAATAACCTCAAGCCATACATATTATGGAATAATAAAGACAAGGGAAATCTCCACAAGTTATAAATATGAATGAATCATAGGTATTCGCCTCCATGTTCCTTTTTAATGGAATATAGGTATTCGCCTCCATATCAAATTTAATGTGTAATGTAGGTATTTTCCTCCACATCACCACATAAGGATCATAGGTAATCGCTTCCATGATCAACAATGGGTAGTCACCGTTTGCCTTAGGAGTCATAAATACATAAAGGGTAATCACCTCACACTCCCCATATCATGACATGGGCAAACACCTCATGTTTACCTAATTAGGAATAAGGGAACTCACCTCACATTCCTATCATGTAAAGGTCTTTTAGGGGAATCACCACAAGCCTTATCACTATAATGACCCGTAAAATGAATAAGTGAACCTAGAGCCTAACTTGGGTATGTTTGAGTTTGGTGTGAGGTTTCATGTTGTTTTATGTTGTCCCGAGATTCGGTTGAGGGGTTTAGGGGTTAAGAGTCAAGGTACGACTCCCCATGGACCACCCTAGGGGTCCTTGAGGAGGACCCTAAGCCTAACCCCCAAGACCCCTTAAAACCAAAAGAGTTGCCAAAATTTGGTGACCTACGGAAGGGGTCCACGTTCCGTAGGTATATCCAAGCCCTGTGGATGGCCTCTGTAGGTCTAGCCCCTCCAGACCAAGCTGCAGCCCCAGACCATGGACTAGTAGAACGGAACGTCAATAGACTCACGGTCCATGAGTCTAGGGCGTGAGTTGGACCTACAATATGTCAAGTGGTTCGACCACTGTGGGGGTCAATTGGTAAATTCACCAAAAGTCCTAATAAGTGTTTGGACGGTTATTTTAGGGTTATTAAGATAATTTAAGAGTATTAAAACATTAAAACCCTATTTTAGATTTCATTATTCAAATTCCCCAAATCAAAAGCCCTTCCTCTCCAAATATCTTATCTCCAAAACTCCATTGAAGACCAAGAGAAGAAGAAGACTTAGGGCTTGAAGATGAAGGCTAATTGAATATATTTTCGTGGAATTCATCTATTAAGGTATGGTGATCCTTCATCTAGGGGTATCTATCACCCCAAGAGTCCATTCAAAATAGATTTCAATGTTTTCAAGTTTCTCAAAAAACCCTAGGTTTTACTCAATCTAATGGATTCTTTCATCAAACATTTTCAAAAGGTTTCTAAGGACAAATTATGATTGCATTGGTGTTTAATTGATGATTTATGATGAAAATACTCTATGAACCAATGAATTCTCTCAATTCCTAAATTGTGTCTTATGTAATGGGTTTGTTGATCATTAATGAATGTTGATGGATTATGCCTAGATTGATTTAGATTGTTGAATTGTATCATTATACATGCCTTAATTGTAGTAAATTTCTGGTGTGTTCGTGACTTTTTTTCATGGCCTTGAAAGGGCAAGTTATGACCTAATTACATGTTGAATTAGAATTGTGCTTGATATATTGATCCACTTGAAAGGTCGAGGTGTTTACTTACTATGTATATTGTGGTATTGAAGTGATGGATATATTCCTTGTACCATATATATGGAGGTTAATGGATAATTATGATGAGAATCATGTGTGCGATCTAGATCACTGAATTATGATCATGTTCAAAAGCTAATTGTGTTAGGATTGAATGGTATCTCTCTATTAACACTTGGGAATCATGGTGATTATGTGAAAGGCTATTCTCACATACACACACACTTGAATGAAGACTAAATGAAGTTCAATGAGAATGTTACTGATGAAGTATTTATTCAAAGGCTATTCTCAATTGTACTCTAATGATTGTTAATGACTTGTTGTAAAATGAATTTCTCACAATAAGGGGGTTCTTAGGTGAACGGCTATTCTCATCTTTGAATCCATGAGCTTTCTAATGAATGAATGTTGTGTTTGAGATGGATGACCATATGTTAGTTGAGGTGGGGTATCTAGTACCAATCTCTTATCCCTTAATGAACTAATGTAATGAATGTGAAATACTCTGTGGGGAATAATGTTAAGCACAGAGTGGATATGGACTGAGATGGGTGCTCCTACGTGAGTTGAGGCGGGGAACTTAGTAGCAATCTCTTGAGATGGATACTCATACGTTAGTTAAGGTGGGGTATCTAGTAGAAATCTCCCTATCATGTAAACTATGTTCCCACATAAGTCTTGCTAGTGGATCCATTTAAGGCTAAACAAACCATGGTCCTACCTTAGGCAAGTAGGAATCCCTTTATCCGGTGAGGGTGACACCGGGATTTCATGTCAAGCTCACATGGTCTATGTCGATTAAAGCTTACCCTCAAAATAATGTTAATGAACTATGCCTTCTCAAGGATGCACTACTTAATGTAGGTGGTGGTATGGGACGACATCTATACATTGCACAAGTAGGCTTTGAGAGGGTTCATGGTGTGTTCCTTTATAATGTTAAATGAAATGAATGAGATCTTATGATGATGTTAATGAGAATGTTGGCTTAATGTTTAATGAATGAAGGAGTTCTTTATGAAGTTAATGAAGAATGGGTGACTTAAATGCTTATATGTTTAATGTGAAGATGCATACTATACTTGGATTGTATTAGGAGTTACTTCCTTGTCATGACTTATTGTATCTGAATGGGCCTTGTCTAGGGTTACTTCAAAGGAGTGCTTAGTGTGAGTAGTAGTATGGGATGCTACTTGTACATTACACAAGTATGACTTAGATTTGTCTTAGATGTTGGTCTTAATGTGATGATGTGACTCATGTAATGTTTATGTCTCTTATATGCTTTATTATGTAAATGTGGAAAGTTTGAATGGTAAGTTCACTTTTGGTGACCTTAATGTGGTATCTTGGTGTGGATGGCAGTATGGATGCTATTCATACATTGCACAAGGTATAGCTTGAGGATTACTTAAGGTGAAGGTTTAAAGTAAAAGTAACGGGTTATGTAGTTGATCATATTCTAATTTGGATAAATGACTTAAATGTTGGTTGTGACTTATATAATGCCTCTATTACTATTGTTAATGAAGTTTTACCAAAATGGCATAAAAGCATGACTTTCAAACAAAATGTCCCTTTTTAAATATGTTATTGCATGGTCATCATACTTAGTACATTTTTGTGTGCTAACCCATATTTCTCTTCTTTTTACTACAAGTGTAGGTTCCGGCAAGTGATCGATTCTAGCTATGATTGAAGTGCTCGGATTGAGTTTCCTCCAAGACTTAGTATGTCCTCATGGATTCGAGGACAAGAACTTTTATGTTTCCTTTTGTTCATGTAATAGACAATTCTAGTGTTTTTGATTGTAAATGGATGTGTCCCTACTTTAGTTTCAAGAACTTTGTTAAGATGGTCATGTGAGACTTAGACTTTCGTTGTGTCTTTTGAAAGATTGTTTAAATGAGAATTTTGATAGTTTGGTTTTTTTTTAAAAGTTTTAATTCCGTACTATTTCTATTACCTATGCAATGAATGAATGTTATGAGGCTTGTATAAGACCCCTTCGGGGTCGAGTACGTCGTGTCGCATCCGGGGTCTAGACTGGGGTCATGACAAACATTGTATTAGAGAACAAGGTTTTGGGAATGGTCTTAGGGTTGATGTCTGACAAGCCATGTCTAATAGAGTCTTGTTCATCGGCGTGAGTCGTGACACATCTAAGAATGAGAGGCTATAGGACGTTAGAAAGTTACACTTCTTTCATATTCTTGAAGTCGTGCCCTTAGAGATTAGCTCTATAAGTGTCCTTTCTTAATCCTTCTCTTGTGTTTATAGAATATGAATACAAGAAGGACCCCCGCAAGGAGAGCGGAACAGGAGAATGTGAACGAGGGAGTTCCTCCCTAAGGTCTCAAGGTGACCAAGTTCCTCAAGGCAACCAAGTTTCGGTGGATCCCCCAGCCATGACCCATGAAGATATTAGGTCGACTTTTCTAACCTTAGCCCAAGCCATCACGGCTCAAGTTAACTGATGCTTATCATGACCAACGACACTAACCTACGGTATGAGTGTCTACGATCGTCGATAGTATAGTAACCCAACTAAAGGTTGGGGCCGTTTCCTAAGGGAGTGGTTTTGAGAATTGATAGAAAAATACAATTTAGCACTAACTAGTTGTAGCTAAAGACATTAACGATTAAAAACATAGTAAATTAAAGAGGGTGACACGAATGTGTCAAATATCAATTGGGGGTTTTATCACAAGTAGTAAAAATCAGAAAAAATTAACAAGAAAATCAAGTATAGGGAAATGTTCTTGGGGTGTGACCGCAATACAAGTTGAGATAAATCATTGGGTACATGCTTTCAATAGGAAATTTGCAAGATAATAGTGACTAGGCTAAGCTTTAGATGGAAATAAGTTCCTACTCGGGCAACTTACCCCGTTTCAAATGGGTTCCTCTCGGACACCTATTTGCCGCATGAAGACCATTCTACGCCTTACCCCACTCACTATCTCGAGCTGAGTGTTAGGATATGGGACTAGGGCTCACCCTCTCAGGATGAACCTCATGTCGACCCACTCCTTAGGCCATCAGTCTAGTTGTCTTGGTTTCGCAACCTCTCTCTCAGGCAAGCCAAAAACACATGGGTGGATTTGTATTTGAAACTACAAACCCATTAAATTAAACCATAACCACTAGGTGAAATCACCATTAAAATACATCTACCCTATCAGCAAGCAAGACCCAACAACAATATCAACACATATTTGCTAAATCACACCCCAAGAATGGGGGTTTTTAGCCACACATTAAGAAATAACAAAATACACCTAAAATGATACTAAAATCAAATGGGTATAAGAAACTAAACCTTGATTTAAGTAAAGGAAGAAGAATGGAGAAGACCCACTTCCAACTTGGGGAAGATGAAATCCTTCTCTCTTCAAGTCTCCCACAAAACCCTCTCCAAACTTGAGAGAAAATATCTAAAAACGTACTATTCTATTTTGAAAATAATAATAATGGTTCGGCCTTTAAAAATTAATAACAATTTTAGTATTTATAGACTTCAGAAATAGCATTGGCTGATCTTTCGGCGAAGTTAGTCGATGCCGTCGAATGACTCGGCGACTCGCCTTTCTTCTGTTTCATCGTCGTTTCATGCTTACCTTCAACATCTTCACGTTCTGGACCATTGGGCGGTATAGTACTGCTTTGTGGAACTATTCGGCGAAGCACCAACTGCTCGTTTCATCGCCTTTTTGATCCTCTTCCTTCAGGGCTTCGCATACTGGAACAAAGGGCAGAGTATGTCCTTTCGGCGAATCGCCAAAGGTTCTTGGCGATGCTCATGCTTCAGCTTCTTCGTTCTTTTCAGCCGTTTTGTTCCTTTTTGTGCCTAAGTGTCCATTCTTCCACTAAAACTTTAAATACCTGAAATCTAAGAGTTTTCATCAGATATTGAGACAAAATAAGCATTCGAGGACACTATTTATATCAAAATAAAGCCCTAAATGAGTCCAATTTGTGGACTCATCAACACCTCCAACTTAAACTTTTGCTTGTCCTCAAGAAAACTTGAGTTCAGCCGTTCAAAAAGGGTGTCTGAAACTGTGCTACACAACACTCAATCATGAGTGCACACAACAAGACTCAATTTACTTATGCAAGGATCAATTGTGTACTCAAAGATTCAAGTGGTGACACACCATTACCAAAGATTCTCATGCTCACAATACTTGCTACTTGTGCAAGTTCAAGCTCAACAAAAAGTATCTAAATGTCCTCACAAGAAGAATGATTCCATATTCACACACAGAGGTTAATTAATTCAAGATCAGGAAAGAGATGCAACGCTCACACTCAAAAAAGAGGAACATAATGCATGTTTTCACCCATAGGTTTGCCCTTGTGTTCCAATCGACCTTCGATTCGGCTTACTCAAGATCAAAATGGTCTTTCTAAGGCTTGTAATGGGGCTGAATGCAAAGGTATGGTCATTTAGGCTAAGTGACTTTTTCTTCGTGAGATGTGGTATTCTCAAGGCATTCCCTTATTTTCCTTTATCAATTCTTTTTCTAGTTCTTCTAAGTCACCTTTTTTTTATTCTCCTCCATGGATTGCTTGAAACCCGATTCCCTTTGTACTTATTCCACATTTCATTATTTTTTTATTAAATTGACTTGAAGGTGTTCCATTTTTATGCAATTCCATGGGTTAAGGGGGACTTTTCTTGCACTTCTTGACTCCTCCATTTCCCTTTCACCACACCCCCAACTTAGGCTTTTGGCCTAAGTTGGCTATTCGCTAAACCACAACTCAAGAGAATTGTAGGTAGTGGTTCAAGTAAGGTCTAGAGCTCATCAAGGTTGTTCCAAGAAAGGTAAGGCTCACAGGGTGTTCAAAAGAGTTTCACACACTCACGGGTAGGCCACAAAAGAGATATATGTCAAACTTGGCTCACACTCTTTAAAGTTGCCTAAGATCATCTCTAGAGGACACCTTTCTAAATCAATCAGATTAACAGGGCAAATTCTAGGTTTATTCATGCAAGTTTCAAAGCAAGCTATTCACACAAGGCATCAACACTTAAGTCAAACAAGACTACACAATTTCGCTAGTGTGCAATGGTCATTACAGGAGAATCAATTTGATAAATGGATAATCACAATGAGATGCAAAGAGTTCACATATTGTCTGTGCAACTTCATTTGGCTTCATCGTAGCCGTACATTCATGTTCATTCAATTGAGAGCACTATTCAAGTCATCGGTATTGATAGAAATCGAGACTCATTTTTTTGCGAAAGAACAACCACATTCAACTACGAAGAGTGGCAAAAATGTGTGAAAAATTCAAAAAATTTCAGAAGGGTCAAAAATCGTTTGCAATGAAGAAGAAGCGGAGACACAAGCTCAAACAATCGCAAAGCAGTTTTAAAAGCCACAATTAAAACAGATAACCCAAATGTACACCAAAACAAGGTGGGCCTCACCCCACCACAAATAAAAGTGTTTGTCGTCAAATGAGAATAATGATAGTACCCAGAGTTTAAGAAAAGAAAAGATAAGATATAGAAAGAGGTCAAGAAGAGTCCAGTCTATGCAGTCTCTCTATCTGCCGAGGCATTCGATGCATTTCCCTGAAGTAAAACCATGGTCCTCGGAGTATTGTAGTTTTAGTCCTCATTGTTTGCCTTTGTCGTGGCCTTTGCAGCAAGATTAGCTGCAATCATCTGATCTATCTCCTGAGCTGTTCCGAAGGCTCGTATTGCATTAATAAAACTTCGAGCCCATGAAGGCACATTAGGGTCAATGGGAATTCATCTCTTTGCTCTGGCTTCATTGGTATATTTCCTTTGTCTGGCTAGCTCTGCTTTCTTTTCGTCTTTCTTAAACTTTCGTGCTCTTATGTGCCTGGGTGGATCATTTCCCCTGTGACTTTTTATCTAGCCATTACTGCAAAGACTTCGAGGATAAGTTAGATAGCACTTTTAACAGGAGAACAAGGGTGTTTCTGGGTGTGGAATCGCTTAGCCAAGCTAGTTGGCGAAGTACTTATCATGTTAGGCTAATCGTTCAAAGTGATGTACAACTGATAAAAGGGCGCAGACAAAGGGCAAGCAAGGGATCCTTCGGCGAGTCGCCGAGTGCATTTTGCGAATTAAACTGACCGTCGAAAATCACAGATCGATCAATACATAAAGTATTTAGTTTAAGGCAGAATGGGGATGTTAAGTGAATCACCGAGCAGTTCGGAGGATTTTGTTCATCTCGCCGATCAGCTCAACGTGTCTAGTTTCAACCCATCCTTTCAAATTTCACCCCACAACCCCAGATAATGCAACTTACGCTTATAAAACTCAATTTCAATGGAAACCCAAAGAAACTTCTATTCCCACCTCTTAACAGTTCAACTCAAAGCAAAGTTAAGTGGTAGTCCCTCAAATCATGTAGAAAATATCAAGTCTTAATCAATAATTTATACAATCCCAGTAACGCAGAGACTCAACAGAGATTTTCTACTGTAAGTAATTATGCAAATGAGTAAAAAATTATGATAAAATAACTGAGGAGTTTGATTACCAACCTTTAATGCCGAATTAGATAGTACTGGCTTGCTAGGCAGCAATGTGATCCTAATCCAAGCACAATTCGACATATAAAATACTCTAAAAAGCAAGAAATATAACTGCTAAACTACGAGTGTGAGTTTGTGAAAAGGGACAAAGTGAAAGAAAGTGAATGAAATGGAACTTTTAAACCTGTGGCTTGTGACCGTCCAGTTTCTGCTCATTCGGCGATGTTAGTTGATCTCACTCAATCACTTGGCGACACGCCGAATATCTAATGTCCTCGCTGAATATAACAGAGTTTTCAGTTCAGGTGAGCAATGCATTGGCGGTCTTTATCGATATCGCCAATTGGATTGGCGATGCGCCGACGAAATTCATACTCTGCCGAGTTTTACAGACTCAACCTTTAAGATGTATTGCGTCAAATGGTGGGAATGATAGGGTACACTGAACTTGTCAGCAATCCGCCAAACTGAACTGTTGCTCACCTCCATACATCTTTTCAAGCACTTTTCTTACTTAATCTGTACAAACAGCACACTATTATTTTATCAAGATAACAAAAGGTGAGTAAATGGTTTTGGCTTGCCTCCCAAACAACGCCTTAGTTAACGTCGCGGCACGACGTAAGTTAACCTTTAGACCTCACTCTTGGAGTTAGCCATAATATCACTAGGCAAACCCCCTTTTTGTCTTGGATTGAGATGAGACGAGATATGACCCATTTGGGTCTCTAACTGTTTGATTGAAATTGAATAAGAGGTGACAGTCTAGCTGAGGGTAGACACATGTTCTTTCATACCTTTGAGCATTTTGTCTAACCCTTCAACTTTGTTTAGGATACACGAGAGCATATCCTCAAACCTACCACCTATCGAACCCTCGGGCTTCTGACACTCATGGAGAGGCACATATCTATCCTTCTCCCCACCCTTCCAATTTGGATTGCGGTCCCTCCATTCACGATTTCGATCCTTTCAGCCTTCATCTCTAATCCATCCTTGATTACCACCCTGCCTTGGGTAGTTTCAATGGTAGCCCCCGCCATGGTTAGCTAGGAAATTTACTTCCTCTTCATACATGGCTTCAAACTTCATCTCCTCAGAATTCGTACCCCTGACCCCACAGCATTGACACCACGGGTACCAGCCCCTATGATATTTTTGGATAAAATGTCAAGCTGCGTCATGATCTTGGCCATGTTTTGGTCTCTCTCATTATCTTTCTCAACCTGCTCCTTGGATAACTGAAATGTGACTGGTGAGACCTGGTCTTCGTAGGTGTACCACGCCCTATTGATGGTTGTCATGCCATCGAGAAGTTGCGATGCTACTGTATATGGTTGCTGCATTAATCCTCCAGGCGAGAGTTGGTCAGCAATACCTTTGTTTACCGAGTCTAGACTCTGGTAAAAGTATTGAAGGAGCACATTATCAGGTAGACCATGGTTTGGGCATTGTAGCACCAATTTCTTAAACCGGAGCCAAGTTTCATACAGAGGCTCTCCATTCAGACGCTTGAAGCTTTGGATGCTATCCCGAGTAGTCATCATCTTCGAGGGAGGGAAAAATTGCACATTAAATACGGTGACCAACTCCTTCCATGAAGTGATCGAGTTACGTGGCAGCTCAGCTAGCCACTTGCTCGCCTCTCCTATTAATGAAAAAGGGAAAACCCTCAATCGAACTGACTCCTGCGAGATGTTTTTAAATGAGAATGGTCCACACAGATCTACAAAGGTTTGAAGATGCTCATGTGGGTCCTCATGTGCTAATCCACTGAAAAGTCCCTTTAGTTGCAAGAGTTGCAACATGGTGCTTGTTATGTGGAACCCCGCATTTCTCTCTACTGAAGGGAGACGGATGGCTCCAACACCTCCTATGAGATGTAGATCATTGATACCGATGTCTTCCTCATGGCCCACCTGGCTCCCGTTACTACCGTTAACACTCATTCTTTCTAAAATGTTTACACAATCAACAAAACAAAACTAAAAATTAAGTTAGTAAACTACAACTAAGAAGAACAAAAACTCTACTAGTCTAAATATTCTCAAATAACACCATTCCTCGGCAGTGGAACCATTTTGATGCTTATCGTGACCAACGACACTAACCTACGGTATGAGTGTCTACGATCGTCGATAGAATAATAACCCAACTAAAGGTTGCGGTCGTGTCCCAAGGAAGTGGTTTTGAGAATTGATAGAAAAATACAATTTAACTATAACTAGTCGTAGCTAAAGACATTAACGATTAAAAACATAGTAAATTAAAGGAGGTGACACGAAAGTGTCAAATGTCAATTGTGGGTTTTGTCACAGGTAGTAAAATATAGCAAAAATTAACAAGAAAATCAAATATGGGGAAATGTTCTTGGGCTGTGACCGCAATACAAGTAGAGATAATTCGTTGGGTACATGCTTTCAATAGGAAATTTGCAAGATAATAGTGACTAGGCTAAGATTTAGATGGAAATAAGTTCCCTCTCGGGCAACTTACCCCGTTTCAAATGGGTTCCTCTCGGACACTCATTTGCCTCATGAAGACCAGCCAACGCCTTACCCCACTCACTCTCTCAAGCTGAGTGTTAGGATATGGGACTAGGGCTCACTCTCTCGTGATGAACCTCATGTCGACCCACTCCTTAGGCCATCAGTCTAGTGGTCTTGGATTCGCGACCTCCCTCTCGGGAAAGTCGAAAACACATAGGTGGTTTTGTATTTGCAATTACAAACCCATTAAATTAAACCAAAACCACTAGGTGAAATCACCATTAAAATTCATCTACCCTATCAGCAAGCAAGACCCAACAACAATATCAACACATATTTGCTAAATCACATCCCAAGAATGGGGGTTTTTAGCCACACATCAAGAAATAACAAAATACACCTAAAATGATACTAAAATCAAATGGGTATAAGAAATTAAATCTTGATATAAGAAAATGAAGAAGAATGGAGAAGACCCACTTCCAACTTGGGGAAGATAAAATCCTTCTCTCTTCAAGTCTCCCACAAAATCCTCTCCAAATTTGAGAGAAAATGTCTAAACAGGTACTATTCTATTATGAAAATAATAATAATGGTTCGGCCTTTAAAAATTTATAACAAATTTAGTATTTATAGACTTTAGAAAATAGCGCTGACGGATTCAATGCCACCGAATGACTTGGCGACTCACCCTTCTTCAGTTTCATCGTCGTTTCATGCTTTCCTTCAGCATCTTCATGTTCTGGACAATTGGGCGGTATAGTACTGCTTCGCTAAACTATTTGGCGAAGCGCCGACTTCTCCTTTCATTGTCTTTTTTATCCTCTTCCTTCAGGGCTTCGCATACTGGAACAAAGGGCGGAGTAGGTCATTTCGGCAAATCGCCAAAGGTTCTTGGTGATGCTCATGCTTTAGCTTCTTCATTCTTTTCAGCCTTCTTGTTCCTCTTTGCGCCTAAGTGTCCATGTTTCCAATAAAACTTCAAATACCTTAAATTTAAGAGTTTTTATCAGATATTGAGACAAAATAGGCATTCGAGGACACTATTTCTATCAAAATAAAGCCCTAAATGAGTCCAATTTGTGGACTCATCATTAACTGAGATGTGGGACCTAGGGTGAATGCTTATGAGAGTACCATGGCCTCAAAGTTGTGAGACTTTGTGAGGATGAATCCTCCTTTATTTCTTGGCTCTAAAGTGGGAGAGGATCCTCAAGAATCCTTGGATGAAGTTTATAAGATAGTCAATGCTATGGGGGTATCTTCTAGGGGGAAAGCGGAGGTTGCTTCCTATCAATTAAAATATGTGGCCAAAGTGTGGTTCAATCAATGGAAGAGCAATAGGCTATTAGAAGTGGGTCCTATAGAATGGGAGGAGTTTAAGGGAGAATTTCTTGGTAGGTATTTTCCCCGTGAGAAGAGGGAGTGTAAGGTTGAGGAGTTTATAATCCTTAGGCAAGGTAGCATGAGTGTTGAGGAGTATTCCTTGAAATTTACCCTATTGTCTAAGTATGCTGCATCCTTGGTGTCTAACCCTAGAGATGAGATGAGTAGGTTTGTGACCGGTGTATCCGACCTAGTTAAGGAAGTGTGCCATATGGCAATGCTCCATGATGATATGAATATTTCTAGGCTTATGGTGTATGCTTAATCTATTGAGTAGTCCAAACTTAAGAGGGAGAATAGAGAGTTGAAGAGGGGTAGATCCGATGAGCAAGGTCAATCTACGTCCAAGAAGAGGTCCTATAATAAAGATTCCTCAATGGTAAACAATGATAGGGTGTCCAACCCTAAATCTCAAGGAGGGAATGAAAGTGCTTTTGAGAGGCCTAGATGTGCCAAGTGTGGGAAGCAACATTTGGGTAAGTATCTTGCCGGCACGGATGGATGCTTTGGGTGTGGAAAGAAGGGTCATAATATGAGGGATTGTCCAACACTTATGGAAAAAGGGAGAAAGACCAAGCAAGCTTCTCATGATGGCCCGAATCTTGATGTTCCAAAGTGGAACCGTTTCTATACTCTTCAAGCTAACAAGGACAAAGGAGCTAATCCAGATGAAGGTACCGGTAAGTGATAGTTCTTTATGGTTGTGAATGTTGTATTGAGGTCCTTATGTTGTTTTTCATGTTATCCTTAGTTGGGTTTTCTCCTAAGTGGGGGATAGTAAGGTTGTTGAGAGTGTTGTTATCCTTTTCACTTTCCTTCTATTCCTATTCAAGCTTGAGACCAACAGTTCCTTGTAGCTTGTTTCATGTTTTGGAGTCATGTGTGAATTTGTGTGTCCATGGTCTCTATATGTTATGAATGTTATGTTGAAATTTATGTTCATATGAGAAAGTGAGTTTTCAAAATTGTGTTCCTCATGTTGATATGCATCTATGATGAGTTGTCTAGAAATTTTATGAGTTGACTTGTTGAGCATGCTTAAATGTGTTCTTGAAAGAGTTGCATAATGTGCTTTTATGAGAAAATTGCATAATATGAGTTGGAGAACGAAGTTCGTCCAATGAAATGAGAAATGAGAAGTTTTGATGCATAATGAGTTTGTAGATGTAGTTCCTACCTTCTTGTTTGCATTGAGCCTTTTTGATGTGGAGTTGATGTTTCTTCATATGTTTATGCATTTATATTGATGTTGCATGCATGATGGGCTGCTATTTTGAGTCGTTGACCCCTTAATGTATTTTAAGTGTCATTCGAGGATGAATGTTCCTAAGTGGGGGATAATATAACGACCAGTAAAACGAATAAGTGAAACTAGAGCCTAACTTGGGTGTGTTTAAGTGTGGAGTGAGGTTTCATGTTGTTTTATATTGTCTCGAGCTTTGGTTGAGGGGTTTAGGGGTTAAGCATCAAGGTACGACTCCGCAGGGATCACCCTAGGGGTCCTTGAGGAGGACCCTATGCCTAACCCCCAAGACCCCTTGAAACCAAAAGAGTTGCCAAAATTTTGTGACCTACGGAAGGGGTCCACGCCCCATGGATGGCCTCCGTAGTTGAAGACCCTCCAGACCAAGCTGCAGCCCCAGACCATGGACCAGCAGCACGGTCCGTCAATGGACTCACGATCCGTGAGTCTAGGGCGTGAGTTGGACAAGCAATCTGTTAAGTGGTTCGACCATTGTGGGGGTGAATTGGTAAATTCACCCCAAGTCCTAATAAGTGTTTGGATGGTTATTTTAGGGTTATTAATGTCACGACCCAAGCCTAGGGCCTAGACGTGACATGGCGAATGAGGAACCCGAAGGAACCCCAAACAAGCCTCTCAAACTTGTCATCACACTTCATCGGTCGCGGAAGTACATTCAACATTAATTAACGGGAAATAAGGACTAAGGGCAAACCATTTCAAAATGACA
>JAJOOR010013485.1:0-19032 GCA_036250505.1 Solanum acaule | reverse complement strand
CCATCATCATTCAATCATAAACATTCAACCCACTTCATAAGCCAAATTTAGGAAACTTGGAAAGACATGGGTTCATGGACTTTTCTTTCTTAAAACCATCAATAAACATCAATAATAACATAAATCATCATTAAAAATCATTTAATGCAAGAACTCATGCTAGAACCGAAATTAGGACTTTATTGAGTTTTTGAAGAACTTTCAAAACACTTTGATTTGGCTCCTTGAATGGAAGAGAAATCAAGGATAAAGGATCCCCATACCTTAATCATCAAGAACCAAACGAAATTGAAGAAGAAATCAGTAGCCACCATCAACCCTAGCTCCATCTTTCACCTTGAGCTTCCATGGGGTTCTAGAGAGAACCTTTTTGAAAGAGGGATTTTGATTTTTGAAGAATGAATTACAAAAAAATACCTTTTTAAATGTTTTTATACCTTATATTGCATATTAGAAATAATATAAAATATACCCACTTCTTAATTTAACTAAAAAAATAATATTTACGAAAACGCTCCTTGCCCACATGGACTTACCAAATAAAACTAAGGCAAAGTCCAAGGGAGCTTCTAAGGGCAGTGATGCCTTTCGCCTTCCTTGAACCCTCTTTTGAACTTATACTTAGTCAAATTTTTGGAAAATTTCATAACTTCAATTTATGCTAAAACTTTTAAGATTCATACGTTAGGCTCTAGTTTCACCTATCAATTTTTTTAGGGTCGCTACATAGTACATCCAATGATAAGGAACATTGCCTCTTCTGTTATTGAGATAGCCAACTCAAAACTAGAACATCATGTTCTTCCCAAGTTGTGAATCTTTTTTAAAAAAAAATAAACAGATGTCTTGTCATTGCCATTAATGTGGATTAGAAAAGAGGAAGGAGGACTTTACCTTGCCTTCCTAATGAGATTTGCATAATATACGAGCACAAAAGGAGGCACAAACAATGCCAAACGCATAGAAGCACCTCAAGGTGGCTCAAAGAAAATCATACTCGGTTTTCTTTTTTTGACTCTCAAGGAGGGAAATTGCCATTTTCAACGTTTAGTAGGCCTCTAATCTGCCTGGGAACAGTGCTTGGTTGTGTAAATACTTTAACTTCCTCAACAAAATGGCTCATTGAAGCCAATTTAGCAGCCACACTATTTGCTTCCCTAAAACAATGGTTAATAATTACATCATGTATCCAGATCAATCTTCTAGTTTCCTCCACTGATTCCTTAATCCTCCATGGAGTGGACCAACTGTTATTAATACAATTTCGAAGGAGTAGGGAATCAATCTCGGTGATGATGAGATTATGACCCCTGTTAATACACCATCTAAGTCCAAAGAGGAATGCATTTGTTTCTGCAGTGTTGCTGGTGTGCCTCTTCCAAGTGGGAAGATGAAGGCCATCAAACATGTGCCCAGGGAATCTCTCACTATTCCACCACCTCCTGTAGAATTTCAAACACATGAACTATCAAAATTCATTTTCACAAATAAGAGAGGGAGTTTCAACCACCTCACACGGACAGAGCTAGTATCAACTACGTTAAGTTCCATGAACTTCAATAAATTCTCCCAGTTCTCAGGTATGGTATGTTCAGATTTGTAAAAAATTTCTTCGACAATTGACATATGTTGAACGATATGAGAGACTTAGATCTAATGATAGAGGGGTACTTGGAGTTAGGAGCAGGATAAGGAACATTACCTTTGAAGATTTCATCAATCGTAAAGGTTTGAATTAGTTGGAGGATTTATGTCCTCCAAACTAAGTAATTTGATAATTTCAAGTTAATCGAACAAATTGCAATAAATTGATGGAGAGAGAAAATGAGGAGAGGGCAAAGGTAGTATTTGGGGATGAGGCCATATCTAGTGTTAACCTCTACAAGAATATTTCAAGTATTGCACTAAATAGTTGGACCAAAAGCTATACAAATTGTACATTGAGACCCACTAAATAGTTGAACTAAATAAAAGCTATACAAATTGTATCTTGAGGCCTTATAATATTTGGTCATTTCTGGCTCAATTTGATTGGGTATTAATTTTATTCATTTTTATAAAAACATATGTACTGTAAATAATCACACGTGTCTTAGTTTTTCACTTTCTATAAGTTTTTACTTTGCTCTTCATCTGCTCAAAACTCTCCTCATTTTAAATTTTCGAAAAGTGTTGCAGCAATTCAAGTTCTTACTTTCTTCTTCATCTACTCAAAGTTTCTCATCTTCAATTTTCGAATAGTGTTGCTTCAATTGTAAGGTATTCCTTTTCCCTTTGTTATTCTTCTATCCTATCAATTTTTCCTTCAAATTTTCTTTGTGACCATAAGGGGAAATTAAAATGGAAGTCCCTAGCTTCAATTTTTTCATCAGACGTCGTTTGTGAGCAAGGGAAAAATCGAAATAAGAGTTTCACTCATGCAACTGAAAAATTCTATTTTATGGGTTTATAACGTTTTGATTTTTAGTATTGAAAGAGAAATTAGGACAAAATTACTTTGGGTTTACATGTTTCTTCATCCTAAGTTCTTGCTCTTCTTGAACTCTCTAAGGTATATGAATTTGACCTAATCTGTTGGATTTTTCTTTTCGAATTTCGGAGAACTGTGAACTGTAAATTGCCCATATATAAGTGTTTTTGTTTGTTGTAGTAGGGTTTTCTAGTGAATTAGTTTATTTGATCTATGTGATTTACAAGAATTGTGTCGGAGGTGGGGTGATGTTAAGCTTTTTGTGAAGTTTTGCTGGAAGGGAGTAAGCCTGGGGTTAAAAGTTCAAAGATGATCAATTTTTTGACTCGGGTGATTTTTACAATAGAAGTGTTGGAGGTGGATGGTATTGAATTTTTTGCCTAGCTTGTGTAGTTATAATGTGATCAACAAGTTTAGCCTAAAGGGGGGTCAAAAATTTAGAATTGAGTGAATGGATATAGTAGGTTTCTAAAAAGTATTTAGTTAGGGGAATGATGATAAATAAAACAATTTAGGTTTTGGTATGTGAGCTTTTATAGCTTGTTTCTAGAACTAATATCATTTCTACAGTGACAGAAACCCTTAAAAGTTGGTTAAGAATGTGCATAGTTGTATATCACGGACTTAGAGTTTTGTTAAAGCTCCGTGCGACACTTGACAACTTACTCACTACTCTTTCAAAATCTTGTAAGCTCAAGTAAGCCTTTGAACTTAAGATCGCTGAGAGAATGTAAAGAAAGATTTAGAGATCTTTTGGAAGAAGGTTTTTCTATTGCTTGGAGAATGCTTTACAACTTCAGTGATTGCTTGCTTCAAGCTTGGATGCCTTACAAATGAATGCACCATCTATTTATACTACAACTTAGGGACTAAAGTGTAACTAAAAATTACTTTATAAGTCCCTAAAGTATTTACACTTTAGTCCATGTTCTAGAATTCTCTATTAGTCTACAGAATTCTAAGGCTTTCTAAGACATCTTTCTAGTTATTCTAGAGTCTTCTAAAGAAAAGTCTAAGGAATTATATAGCCTTCTTGAAAGTGTCTAGAAAATTTTAGAGTGTTCTACTAACCTCTCCACAATTCTAGATTCTTCACCCTTATTTCAGTGCCGAATTTGACAGGCAAAATGGCGGGACATGACATGTAGCTCCTTTGACTAACCATTTTCTCAAAATTGGGCTCCTGACTCCTATTGGTTGATTTAAGACTAGCTTGAATAAGGGGATAGCTAGCTAAAGTTACTTAATGTATTGTTGTTAATGGTGGTTGACTGCTTTGTATCTTTGTACTTTTTGTATCACGTACATGTCTAAAGCTAACCTTTTTGGTTGTTCAAATTAACAAGTTTTGCCTAAAGAGGGAAAGCGGGGTCAAAAATTAAGAATTGAGTGAATGGATATAGTAGGTTTCTGAAAACTATTTAGGAAGGTTTCTAGTCAGACAGTTTAATTTTGGAAATACATTTATATTTGTGATCATATTTGATGGATCTTTGATGCTGCAAGTGAGGGCTTAAGTGGATGAGTAGCGGTTGAATTCTCTTTGTCCTGTCTTTTTATCTGATTTTCCTTTCTGTGGAATGTAATTTGTTGAAAATTTTAATTCTAATTCTTCGTCGACTTACTGATTTCTGGTTAATTTATTGCGACTAACAAAAGTTCATACTTACAAGTACAATGCTAATGGGGAACTCGATTAGTTTAGGTTGATCATCATGATCCTATGTTTCGAAATAGAGACTGACATGACATGCATAACTTTAATTTAACATGACCTTAAATAAGAAAGTATAGAGATTGAGTATACGGTAGAAGAGTAAAAGGGCCGAGTTAAACCTCACTTTATGAGGGAAAGAGAAGAGGCTAACTCCTCCTAATGAAATTACATTGAGTTTGTTGTTGTTGTATTTCATAATCACGCAGTTTCTTATTGTTTCATGTGTATTACTATTTGTTACTGTATTTATCGGTTTAAGATACTCAATGAACAGTTATATTGATAAATGTAGAAATTTGTATTGCAGTTGATGTCCTAAAAATATTCTTTTCTTATCAAATAAGAACTCCATTGAAGAGTATTTTCTTTAATTTGTAAAGCTGCAGTAACAAGGTGATGAAATCTAAATAAACTTACAAAATTCAGCAAAATGCGTCATATGTTTCTTACTTTTTGCACAGTGTGTGTCAAGGCCAAATTTCAGATTTCTTTTCTTCTGTCTTATGCTAAAATCTTTTTCAATTTTAAATTTTATTTTAGGCTTTCTCCTTATGTTTTCTCCCATTTGATGTAATTTTGGTTTCTACTTGATATATATAAGTGCAAAAAAATATATGTAATGAATAATGCATAATCATAATATTCATTTAAAAAAATGTAGTATCTAATATCCAAAATGGGAACCAAAGTCTGCCTTAGAAATCTTCGTCTTAGTGACCTGTTGTAGAGTTGAATCATTTATCTTCTTTTTCTTTTTTTTTTATCTTTTTAATAGTTGTTGGTTGCACTCAGGAAAAGTAAAATCAACTCTAATATAAAGAGTGTCCATCCAAGTAATGTATGTCATCAACTTAATGGACCTATTGTTTTATGTTGTAGAAAAACTTATAGCCTCAAAAGAAAAAGTGCAGATGATAAATCATAATGACTTTTAAGTTGTTTCAAAACTTTCAACACATGATTCATTTTTTCGCAAATTCTATTTAAAGACATTTATAGTGTGCTCTTACTAATCTTTTTATTCATATGTGCATCCTCGAATTGATTCGTCTCTCTTTAATTGAAGCTTCACTGATCAAACCCGGAGATTTGCACGTCTCTTCATGGTACCGTTTTGGGAATGTAGAAGATTGACTACCAAGCATGGACTTTTGCTCAACTTTTGAACTACAATATGCTCGTGATGTATTTGAAACTATGAGCTATAGTTTTTATTTATTTATGTATAGCATGTATTGTAACAATGGACAGCATATGTCTGTTGTATGTACTGCTAATATATATAAGGGAAAAGGGTCAAAAATACCCCTCAACTTTGGTTTATTAGTTGACTATGCCCTTACTGTTAAAATGAAGTTATTTTTGCCCCTACCGTTACTAATTTCATCATTTATGCCCCTATGTTGACGGAAATCCCCAAATTGACTTAAATTAACCCATTTCCCATTTTAAACCCATGCCCGACCTGTCTAAAAACCTAACCCAATAATTTTACCCGTTTTCCTTACCCATTCTTTCAAGAGATCTCAAATCCCCCAATAAACATTTAACCAATTTCATTCGTTGTTAACCAATCCAAGACCCGTCTTCTGATAATATCTCATCATGCCTACAAGATCTTCCTCTGTAGTCTTTGAAAATTTTGTAGGGGGTTCATGGGGTTGGTTTACTTTTTGTTGAAACACTTAAAGATGCTCCAATTTTTAGGTACACGAAGAAGATCTGTTTCTAGGTTTGTTTTGTTTTTATCTTCTGAAGTTTAAAGCTTGGATCTTTTAGTGTTTTTCACACTTTTTATCTTGTTTCAAGATTCAAAGGAAATGTATGGCATGCTGTTAAAGATGTTGTTTTTGGGTTCTTGAGGAATACTTGGATTCTTCTGGGTTTTTGGTAATGGTGAAAGATAAGTAAGGAAAGTGTGTATTTTTATCGAAAGATACAAGTTGTCTAGTGCCGTTTCAGTTTGGTAAATTGGTTTTCTCTTTTAGTATTACCAAAAAAAAGGTCACTTCAAGACATTCTCATTTTGTTCAGAGCTCCCAAGAAGAATAATGCTTAAAAAAAGTTGAATTGTTGTGAAGACAAAAGGGTAGAAGAAGCAGCGTACTGGAGCTTGTTTGTTTTCTATCATAAAGGGGCATTTCAGTTTGTAAGATTTAAGAAAAATGGCTTCCGGATGGTAAGTCGGTGTTGGATAACCGAAAGTATGTCCGGTATACACCTGAGCAGGTTGAAGTCCTTGAGAGGTTTTTAGATGGGTAAGGAAAACGGATAAAATGTTTATTGGGTTAGGTTTTTAGACGGGTCGGGCATGGGTTTAAAATGGGAAATGGGTTAATTTAAGTTAATTTGTGGATTTCCGTCAACATAGGGGCATAAATGATGAAATTAGTAACGGCAGGGGCAAAAATAACTTCATTTTAACGGTAAAGGTATAGTCAACTAATAAACCAAAGTTGAGGAGTATTTTTGACCCTTTTCCCTATATATAATGGTATGCTATTATTATATTAAGCATATGTAGCAGTTGTATTGTACTCAATTAACTTGCCAAGCTGAATTGTTGAGTAGCATTTCGACGTTGTCCGATATAATTTTCAATTCCACATCTTACTAATTTAACAGTGTTGGGTCCATGCTAAGCACAGGCTATCCCATCTAGTATATATATATAGAGAGAGATACACTTTCAAGGATAGAGTTCTATCCAGGTTGAGAGTATTTATGAAAAGTCACCAATCCATAATGCACAAAAATCACTCAAAGAAACTTGTGTTTTATTTTTATGTACATTATTTTACTCAAAATTATACTTTAATAATATCAATATTATCTCATAATATCTTATACTACGCACATGCCGAAAAATTAATTTTTTACTTAATATATCAAGACCTAATTTGTAATTGAATATTCCAATAAAAATAATAAAAACACAAAAGAAAAAAAGAATTTGAAGAGGCAGTTGATTTATGAGGATAACCACTACTACTTCCCATTAATTAATATCATTAAGAATATAATATTCCACAGAATAACTAATAGGGAAAAAACGAAAAAGATTAGCGTTCTATATCCATCGAGTTGGTTGTTCTCCAAATATTTTCGGATCATAGTGAACACATGTGTTTTTGTGATTGGTCTAGTAAAACTATAAATTAAGCAGATCTAAAACTCATAAATCAAAACAATAAAAAAGAATTGTATTGAAATCTATTTTACTTTCT
Source organism: Solanum acaule (assembly GCA_036250505.1). Lineage (NCBI taxonomy): Eukaryota > Viridiplantae > Streptophyta > Magnoliopsida > Solanales > Solanaceae > Solanum > Solanum acaule. The sequence continues at coordinate 11,618 of JAJOOR010013485.1, read as the reverse complement.
TCCTATTATATATCTTATTCTTCTTTGAATCAAAAGATGCCTTATGGACAACTTGAAGTTTATATTGGATATGCAAGAGGCCTTGAAGATCAAAATTGGCTCAGTATTTTCCTCACTAACACATTTTCTTTATTATATTTGTGATCGTGTTTATAGACGATATTCTAATATGAAGTAGATTATGTGATCTAACTTTCAACATGTTATTAATTTGTATCATACAAATATGCACAACATATAATTAAAATACATATACAAAAAGATTCAATTTTTTTTTTTGTTATATTTACAACAGCTGATATGAATCCATATGTGGTCATTACTTGCCATACTGAAGAGAAGAAAACTAGTACTGCATCAGGTCAGTAATACCTGCATAACTTTAATCAGTAACAAAACGTCCCCTAACAACATTAAGTTTTTTATGATTGTCAATTCGTCATATAATCTATTAATTAATTAAACTCGTATCTTGATAGTATAAGTTTGTTGTTATAGGTGAAGGAGAGGACCCTGAGTGGAATGATTCCTTCTTATTCACTGTTACTCGTGGTTGTGACGAGGTTCACATCAAGATTATGGATGAAAATACTTTTCAAGATGACGATTTCATAGGAGAAACAACGTTAATAATCTCTCTAATTCCTTTCTCAACTACGAACATTAACTTTATATTATGTAAATAATCTATAGTCTCTAATACATGGTTCTTTTATTATTTTTTTTCTTTTCGATATTCAATTATCAAAACAGAATTCAATTAGAGGAAGTGTTTCGCGAAGGAGAAGTGGAAGCAACCATGTATGACCTTTACAATGATGATGAAAATTGTGGATCCATCAAAATTGGCCTCACTTTTACTCGCGAGGAGGTAACATAAATTATTTGTTCTTTAACAACGAAATCAATCATTCTTTTTGTAATTTTAAGTAGTAACTTTTATAAAAGAACAAGATCGATCAAGATTAATATATTCTTCTCACTTGCAGAGGGATGAATGTGACGAGGACTACTAGTTTACGTTGTTCATCCCAAGAAGTTGAGTTTATGAGAGGGTCGTTGGGTTATCCATACAACAAGAAATAGTCCTAGGAATAAATTATGAAATGATATTGAATTGTTTGTTTCAATTATCAATTTCTCAGTTTTTTTTGTGTGAATAACATACGCATTAGTTATGCTGTAATTTTTTGTATTATTTCGATATGAATTTAATGTAAAATTGAAATATACGCGTTAGAAAATTTTACATTTGTATCATCAATTTTTAGTTGATTAATTGTTGTTACTTTGAATGGTATCTCCTATGCATGTTTGCTTCTAGTATTTGTAATATGTATTTTAAAATTAGTAAATTATTCTACGTTTAAGATGGCTGTAGTATTTCATGTATTTGTAATAATATGAAAATATAGCTAGTGTTATAAAATATTATAGTGTGGATATCCATTACACCAAGAAGTTACTCTCACCCATTATCTCCATTACTTTCCTCCATTATGAAGATAATCATAACCTCCATAACCTCCAACTTTATAACCATTATTCTTGTAACCTTTCACTTCCATAACCTCCTCCATTATATTCATGTTAATGTCATGTTTATGACTAACCTTTTGTATGCCTCTATGTTACACTATAAATAGAGGCATAAGGGTTCATATTGTAGAGACTTGAAGACTTGGAATACTAAGAAAAGCTCTCATCTTTTGTCTCACTATTTCTATTGCTTTCATCTTCTATATTTCTTGTCTTATTTTGCTTTAGTTTTACAACACATTATCAGCACGATTGTTCTACTATTGAAGGATTGAAGCAAAGTAAATATAAAGAAGGTAAAAATATTTGTGTTTATTTTCTCTCAGAAATAAGGTAAATTACTATATAATCTATTTTATATTTTACTTTTGATTATGCATCATTAGTTTTCTTACCATCTCAAATTATATGAGTCTAACGGATTGATCACTTATATATTTAAAAAGTAAAATTAGTTTTATAAGTTAATAATTTGTAAAGAAATTGTTCTTTATGATCTTGTTTTATTAAAAGATAAGTTATTGAGTTATGCGGCATATACATATTGATTGGATTATCATTATTGGTTAGTACTTTTGCACTTCTTTATTTTTCTTTATCTAAACATTTACTTGATGAGTTATTAATATTTTATTTGTACTAACAAAGTTTATTTTATGGTTATTTTAAAATGGTTAGTAAATTATGTTAATCTTCGTAACAATATTGAGAAGGAATGTTAAAAGGTTTTAATTTATTTTAACTTAGGACTTTTATATGATTCCAACATGTTGTTCTAATTAATTGATTTTGTTCATTTTTCTTGTACTTTAAGTCAAACTCAGGTTTTATTTATGGTTTTCGATAATTATTTTTTTGGTAACGTATTTGGTTTATCAAGACATTGATTGAGGGTAAGACGGTGAATTCAAGTTTCACCGCACCAAGTGGGTAAGACACATAGTTAAAGTCCCGGTGCACCATGGTAATAAGAAGTTGGGTTCAAGTCCCATTGATTTATGACCAAAGACGAGTTTATATGGGCAAGACATTGGGTTTAAGTCCTAATGCACTATAGTGATGATATGATGATGACTAACATAAAGTTGTATACTTTTGACTGAAAGTCATGAAATTTGCCCAATTAATTTGTTCCATTCTCTTATGTGAATGTGGTAGCAGTGCATAATATGTCTGAAAAATGACAAGTGTATGAACGTATGAATATGGGTGTGGTAAAATGTCAATGGTCATCATTGTGGTAATTAAAAGGAAGAACTTTATGGGTTCTTAAGATGATCCTTCAAATGTAAAGGTAATTTGTCTATTAAAGTGGTAAGAAAGGTTATTGGACACATTGTTTCTTAAGATGCTCCTTCTAATGAAGGTAATTTTTTATCCATCAAAGTGGTATGAGAAGTTATTGGACACATTGTTGTTGGTGCAACCCAAATTTGAAAAGTTTTGTAAATCCTCCAACAAAATAAAGGAATACAAAGTGGTAGTACATTTGGTACCTTTGACCTCTTAAAGTAGTGTTGAGGTGAGTCACACAAATTTGATAATGACAATGATTTTCTAATAAAAACTTATGGAGCATGTACAAATGGTTATGATCCATTTCTTGAAGAAAATGTGACTTGTATTCGTATGGATTAGAACATGTTCATGTATTGTTGGATAAATGTCACATCTCACCTCTACGGGAGGTTTGAGAGATTGAAAAGAAATATTTTGACATAAATGATTATTTAGTCATATACTTTTGAGTACATCACAAATATCATGGTATGTTCTATCATGAACTATTGCTAACAAACGAAAGAAATAATTCTTTCCTATAAAGGTTGTGGTCATGACCGAAATAAACATTATTGTGTGGCAACACAAATTTGTCATTAGTTGTCAAGAAATAATTCTTGCATGTATTCTCCTTGAAGGAGATGGTCACCATAAGAATGGTGTTGTGAATTTTGTGGAGTACACAAACTTAATTAAGAGTTTCGGGAGAACTAATTTGTTACTATCCAGAAATGAAAATAGTTCATAATATTGAGGTTGTAGTAAGTCTCAAAAGAAACTTTTTAAGTTTCGGAGGAATTGAAAAAAATTATTGTATTGAGACTGTAAATTATTAAAAGATTAAATATCTTCAAATTACTACAATCAAAGCGAGTTATGAATATTTATATAAAAGGTTACCCGTCTTTCTCTTGTTTATTGTATAAAGATATGGATATGATGAAGGAATCACATGCAAAAGTAAACTAGAAGTTTACTAGAATAAATATCAGTTGGCATAACCGATTGACCATTCTGGTTCAGATGTGATGCAAAAGAAATTGAGAATTCATGTGACTATATGTTTGAATAAATAAAAGATTCTTCAAGAATTCTCTTGTGTTTCTTGTTCTCATGATAAAATGATCATTGTACCAGCTAAGGTTGGGATTGTATCCCCTGAAATTATTTGGAACATATAAAAAGGTGAATATGGGCTCATTCACCTGCCATGTGGATCGCTTACTATTATGATTTAATAGATGCATCTATGGTATGGTCGCATGTGCATTTGTATCAACTTACAAATTGATTTTTTGTAAGGTTGTTTGCTCAAATTGTTAAATTAAGAGCATAGTTCCAAACTATAAAATTATGTTGATAGTACTGGTTGGTTTAGCAGAAATTGTTCGCCTCAAATTATAGCTAGACCATTGATTATGAGAACAAATCTCTCAAATAAAATTTGGTATGAGATGAGTTTATTTAACGTGTATGCATCAAGCCAACAAGGTTCTCCCATCACAATTGGTTCAGTGTCAGGAACCAAATAATTCCATCTAAACATTTGATGTGTGCACATATGATTTTATTGGTCCACCACGCACAAAGATGGATCCCCAAATGAGGTTGGGGGTAAATGTTAGATTTCCTAACATTAGGGGGAGATATGTTTAGCAACTAAAAATTATGTGTGGGGTGAATTATCTAGATCCTCGTTAAACAAAATGTGAACTTGAAGTTCAAGAGATAATTCATTTGCAAAATGTTGCAAATAATTTGCCAGATGTATTTGTTGACCCAATATTTTAATTAAGCTGGAAATGCTCCAATAAATAGTCCTTGAAGGACAGAGTCTATGGTACGCCAGAAGCGTGATAGACCAATCAATTCCAAACGTAAAACTCCTTGAGGAAGGAGAGGAGCAAATTATCAAAATGGTCATGATAATGAGGTAAGTGCTTTGAAAGAGCACTATGACATAACACTTCATAAAACCTTGGCAAAGGTTCAGGTACCTGAAAATGATGAAAAATGAAGAGATTTCAATAAGTTATGTCATATTGGAATCGATATCAAAATAAACGTTGACGGTATCTTTCATATGAAGTAGCACTCAATGCTATAAATGGTTACGAGGATCTTAAATTCGAATTTGTCATATAGTGTGGACAGATAAATGATTGACACTATTCAAGTATATTTTATCTCACTTAGAAAAGTGATGTTTTTGATCTTATAGTTCATGGATCAAAATATAATGTCAGTGTGGTACAAATGAATCATTGTGCGAAAGTAAAACAGTAAGATATAAAAAACGGTTTGTGCCTCGGGTCATAAAGGGTTTTCACAAAAATCCTGACATTATTAAATGGAGATATATTCTTTAGTGGTGGATGCAATGAGGCTTGTTTCAATCTGGCAATAGATGAAATACTTGAATATGCATAATGAATGATTATTATGTCTAACTAGACGATGAAGGTTTTATGAAAATCCTATAAGGATTTAAAAGGTCTTAAAGCAATTCCATTGAGTACCCAATGGTTTTGAGACTGCTTAACACATAGAAAAAATCTTTTTGATCTAATGAAAATGATTTAAAATATCATGTATTAGTGCAATTGGTGCACTTACAAACTGTTGGTTATGCAAATGCTAGAAGATTATTGATATACATAACAAAAGTTATGTGAAAGGATTGTCATATTATCATTCAAGTTATGACAAGAAACTAACAAAGCAAGTGACTCAACACATAGAAGATGTGTGATTTTCTTTCAGAAGAAAAGACGAGCTTCAATAAAATTGAAATGATCAATCCCCGAGTCAGAAATGATTTGATTATGTAGATGCATAATATTTATTTGATTTGCATAAAGCTCGATCGCAAATGGACTATTATTTACATATGAAGACACAACAATATCTTGGAAATTTAAAGAATCACATTAGTAATCACTTCTTCAAATCATGCAGAAATAATATTGATCTATGAATTAAGTCGGGAGTATGTTTGTTTGGAATCATGATCTATCATATTCAAAAAATATGTGATTTTATTTTGGAAAGGATATTTCAGCCACCATATACGAAAATAATATTTAGCTCAATTGAAGGGATGATACAATCTAAGGAGATCAGACAAAGCATATTTCACCAAAAGTCTTTTTCACACATGAACTTCAACAAAATGGTGAGATTGACGTTCAAAGACCCCTTCAAGTGATAATCTTGTAAACTTATTCACTAAGGATTGCTAACATCAATATTTGAGAAGTTTTGATATAAGATTGGAATGCAGTCTCCGAGATATCTAGTAAAGTTTTTATCGAGGGGAGAAAAATACGCGTTGTACTCTTTTTCTTAACCATGGTTTTATCTCAATTGGATTTTCCTGGTAAGGTTTTAAACGAGGCAACATTCAAAGCGTATTAAAAAATATGTGTACTCTTTTTCCTTCACTAGGATTTTTTCCCACATGATTTTTTCCTAGTAAGGTTTTTACGAGGCATATAATCTATGGACATCCAAGGGGGAGTGTTATAAAATATTATAGTGTGGATATCCATTACACCAAGAAGTTACTCTCACCCATTATCTCCATTACTTTCCTCCATTATGAAGATAACCATAACCTCCAAGTTTATAACCATTATTCTTGTAACCTTTCACCTTCATAACCTCCTCCATGATATTCATGTTAATGTCATGTTTATGACTAACCTTTTATATGCCTTTATGTTACACTATAAATAGAGGCATAAGGGTTCATATTGTAGACACTTGAAGACTTGGAATAATAAGAAAAGCTCTCATCTTTTGTCTCCCTATTTCTATTGCTTTCATCTTCTATATTTCTTGTCTTATTTTGCTTTAGTTTTACAACAACTAGCAATTAGTGTCACATAAATGGAAATTTTATGAATGTTAATGTTAGTATTTATCTAATCTTCTAAATTCAATATTTCTTAAAGAGGCTCACTATATTTTATTCACTCTTTTGGGGAAAATCACTTTCCAAAAATCTAACATCTCTTGATTCAATTTCAGTAGTACTTCATCTTCCTATTCTCTAATGCAAATATATCCTTTGGATTGTTCAAAGTATCTTATAAAGATACATTTCTTTCCTTTGGAATTAGTTAACCAAACTCACCAAGATGATCATATATGTAGCACAATCCCAAGATGGTAAACCATTCAAGTTTGTTATATGACCAGTTCAAAGTTCATAAGTAGTGAAAGATACTAATCTATAAGGTTTTTTATTCAATATGTAGGCTGCAGTAACTAATGCATCTCCCTAGAAAGAGATAGATAAATTTGTCTGCACGATCATGTACCTAGTCATGTTCAAAAATGTTCTACTCCTTTCAGCTACACCATTTTATTGAGGTATATAAGGAGTAGTTAATTGTTTGATAATATCCATTTTCGTACATAATTGTTCAATTTATTTTGACAAATATTCACGTCCTCTATCGATTTTTAAAGCCTTTATACTTATATTTAATTGATTTTCAACTTCATTCATATATTCTTTAAACCACTCAAGTGCTTCAAATTTATGAGAAAACCAATAGACATAATCAGGCACGGGCTATCCATGACCTAAAATCTAACAATTTTTTACAAAGGCAGAACATAGACGTAATCTAACATGAGCTACCCATGACCCAAAATCTAACAATTTTAGACTAAGGCAGAACATAGTGTAGTGCTCCTAACTTTGTCCAATTATCAAACCAAATATTTAAGTTCCCGTAGAATTTCATGATCAATGATATATTCCTAGCCTCTAGCATATGTTTCCAGAGTTATGATCCTTTGCCCCCATTCAATCACATTGGGATTTTGTATTTTACAATACTTGTTGCACATATAGTTCACCCATGGGGAGTTTTTGGTCCTAATAATCCACCAAAGCTTAGCAAATAAAGGTTTGTTCACAACAAATAAACATCTAAAACCCAATCCCCCTTCTTCTTTGGGTAACAACTTATTGGTCCAAGAAACCCAATGTTCACATGCTTCTTTCCTTTTCCTTGTTATTCCAGAAGAACCTGGAAAACAACCTGTGATTAGTACTCATATGAGGATTTTGGGGAAGTCATTGAATATAATTAGAGGGGGAGACATTTAAAGCAGATGACACGTTGGTGATTGACTCAATCAGCTAACAAGGTATGTCATGTTACAAATACGACAGAAATGAAGGAACTTGAAGATTATATGTTCTTGATAATAAGTTATATCTTATGTGTTGGGATAAGCATTGTTTTGATAAATGACGAAATGCATGGAACACGTTGGCAAAGTCATCTCAGGAGAAACTGTTTCAAGGAGGACTTCTATTTTATAAATGAGTTTCATTGCAAGAAGAACTCTAAAGAATATAGAATTATGGAACAAAAGAAGAGTCACTGAAGGAGTAGAAGACTTCAAGAAAGCAAAAGCATAAATAGGAGAAGAGGCGTCCATTATACTTACGCACTCACAGAGCAAAACAATTTAGAGATTGACTTCAGAAGTGCTGCTGATCAAAGAATACTGAAGAACAGATCTAGGAAGTTTTTTTAGTATTTGTGATTTTTATATTTTCTAGATCAGTAATTTATAAACTGATATTAGGATTTTAGTCTTCAAGTTGAGGGCAACTCGAAGACACTGGGAACACATACCTTGGAGGTGTGTGGTAGAATTGAAATTAAGTAGTTGATCTTTAGGTTAGATAAACTATTGTAATCTTGTTCGTTGGTTGAGGCTCGTAGTTATTTAGTGAAGTTGGGGTAAATCCTGTTGAGGAACAGGTCGTGGTTTTTACACCTTTTGAGCCGGGTGTTTCCACGTAAAATATTGTGTTCTTACTTTACTGTCTTTACATTGTCTTTGAAACACGTTAGGCAACTTGGTTCATCTAAGTAAAGTCTGGTAAACGTAAAATAATCTAGGTCGTGTAGAATAACATTATGTTTTTTGAAGTGTTGTTTAATTATTATCACTTCCCTCAATACATTAATCATTTACTGTGCTCATATTTGGAATGTTTTTAACCTTTTTCAGAAATTATAGGTCGATGAAACATCGACAAATTTCCTAATTTTAAAATATATATATATATTACAAACATCAAAAGCAAACACGCTTGAGAGATAACATGCTCAAGTAACGATAGTTAACTAATTAAAAATTGATCGATGGCACAAATGTAGTATTTGCTATCGCGTGTATCACAATTTTACATTAAATTCATATTGAAATAATACAAAGAAAAAAATTTACTGCAAAACTAATGCCTATGTTATTCGAATGAAAATCAAGAAAATAATAACTAAACAAAACAATTCAATATCATTAATTTCACAATTTATTCTCAGGACTATTTTTTGTTGTATGGATAACCCAAGGACCTTTTCATAAGCTCAACTTGTTGGGTTGGAAAGTATAAACTAGTAGTCCTCGTCATATTCATCCCTCTGCAAGTGAGAAAAATATATTGATCTTGATCAATAATCTTGTTCTTTTAAAAAAAATCATTACTCAAATTACACACTTAACTCATAATATATGTTACCTCCTCGCGTGTGAAAGTGAGGCCAATTTTGATGGATCCACAATTTTCATCGTCCTTATAAAGGTCATATGTTGTTGTTTCAACTTTTCCTTCGCGAAACACTTCCTCTAATGAAATTCTGTTTTGATCACGCGATATATAGAAAAGAAAAAGAATAAAAGAACCATGTATTAGAGACTAGATTATTTGCAAAATAAAGTCGATGTTCATAAAAGAACAAGGAATGAGGGAGATTATTAACGTTGTTTCCCCGATGAAATCGTCATCTTGAAATGTATTTTCATCCATAATCTTAATGTGAACTTCGTCACAACCACGAGAAACAGTGAATAAGAAGGACTCATTCCACTCAGGGTCCTCTCCTTCACCTATAAAAACAAAATTTATATTATTAAAAGACGAGTTTAATTAATTAATTTATATGTATCGACAATATCAACAAACTATTATATATATTGTTGAAAAAGTATTTGAAGTTTTTAATATTCGATACAAGAATAATTACTACTAACCTGATGCGGTACTGGATTTCTTCTCTTCAGTACGGCATGTAACGACCACATAAGGATTCATATCAGCTTTTGAAATGTAACAAAAAAAAGTAAAATTAGTTAACCTATAAGAGATGAAGGATATTAATACTAACGAGCTGATTTAGAATTTAATTTTTTTTTTTTATCTAAGTATTTTAATTATTTGTAGATCCAAATCGATAACACTCTGAAAGTTAGATTTACTAGAATAAAGAAAGCGAGTTAGTGTGGAAAATACTGAGCCAATTTTGGTCATCAAGGCCTCTTGCATGTCCAACATAAACTTCAAGTTGTCCGTTAGGCATCTTCTTTTATTTTTTTCCCCTATCAACCAAAAATAAGATAATAGGAAAGTAAAAGAGATTTCTATAAAAAAAATTTAATCGTTTTGAATTATGTATTTTAGGCTTTCTTAATTTATAGTTTACTAGTCCAATTACAAAAACACACGTGTTCTTTGTGATCCGAGAATATTTGATGTACAAACAACTGGATGGATAGAGAATGTTTCATTTTTTCCTTTTTAGTTATTTTGTGTAATACATTTTTATGAATACATTCTCTCATTAGACCTAGAACCTAATATTCCCTACTAATTACTAGGAAGAAGTAGTGGTCAATGGTCATCATTCCTGATAATTCAAATTGATTTTCAATTTTTTTTTTCTTTTTTGTATTTTTATCATGTTATTGGATTATTCAATTACAAATTAGGTCTTGCATATTTAGAAAAAGATACTCCTTCCATTATTATATGAAGGAGGAATCATACACTGAAGAAATTAAGTTTTCTTGGGACTCAATGGTTGAATGGATAGCCATTGATGAAATTCCACATACCTAAAATGAAGAACCCTAGCTTGAATTCCTTAAAAAGAATACTTGAAGCTTGGAACCCTAGTTCTAGCTTGAGAGGAGGGAAACTTGATTTGGGGTATTAAGCATGTAAGAGGGGTTTGGGTCTACTACGAATCCCTTAATCCAACATTAAAAAAAAAGAGTTCAAAACGGCGTAGTATAAAAATTAAAAAAGTGGAAAAAAATCAAAATGACTCTAACTTAAAAACTGTCGGAGGTCATCTACGAACACCTTCTACGGACCATATAACAATCTACAGACTTTAAAAGTGCCCGTAAAAGACAGTGTTTTCCTGAGTTTATGTGGTCTCATTGTACGGACCAATCTACGGCTTATTAAAGCTTCCACGTCCGTAGAAGAGTCCGTGAAACCCCTAGACAAATTTCCCCGTCCTGAAATCTGCTACCAATCCCATCATAGTCGTTGGTTCCTTACACGATCCATAAAAGCGTTAGTAGTCAGGAAATTTTGTAAACTTCATTTTTTTGTATCTTCCCAAGGTCTGATATAGGATTAGAAACTTTTGGGGTGTTACTGGAAGCTAAATTAACAAATTTGTTGACAATCACTGACTCCAAATGTCACATATGTAGTCTGCATGTTTGACACAAATCTTCCCAAACTTGGTGTTTCAATTCTTTTGGACACTAGTACTTGAAAGGATAACAACTTTAACATGTGCTTTTACATGGTTAATCATGTGTAATGACCCGAAAGGTCATTTTGGTAATTTTTCGTGAAAATGACTATTTTGCCCTTTCGGTAGTTGCCCCGAGTCCCATGTTTTGTGGTTGTAAAGTTGGTTTGAGGAAAAGTTGGTAAAAAGTTGAGTTTTTGAGAAGTTGAGTTT
>JAJOOR010013484.1:0-33296 GCA_036250505.1 Solanum acaule | reverse complement strand
CCCCCCCCCCCCCCCCCCCCTACTGCTACAAGCTTTTGGGTCATCAAAAGAAATCCATCTCTTCCCCCAAATCTTATCCATGAAATGCACCGGTTTTTAATTTTGGTCTCTTGGAGACATAGAATATCCACCTTAATAAGCAAGAGAGATTGTAAAGTGCTTCTCTTAATCTTGTCATTTAACCCCTGAACATTCCAGCTTAAATTCTTCACTTTCATTTCTATCGCGATTTGTGATGCCTGTCCCTGTTTCTCTGGTTACTACCTTGTTATACTCTCCATGATAAATTCTACAGTTCCAATTCCCCTTTGGACTTCCCTCTCCTAGAGCTTGGGGGTGATTCGCCCTGCGACTGCATCTGTGATTTCCTTCTCTCCTCCAATTGTAAAATAATTCCCAGAATATTGTGTCAGAATAATGTCTGTGTGGCTCTCCTCTTCTCTTTTCATTTATTATGTTCCTTTCTCTTTTCTTTTTTTTTTGGTTTTCTTGTTTTTGGTCCAAATTCATATGACGGAACTCTCTGCATGTATTCCTTTATGTCGAAAGTCATAAGCTCTAGCCATAGTAGTTCGACTTTGTTCATAAGAACTCAAATTATTGATGGTCAAAAAGTTCCCTTCTCATAACAGGTGAAGCTTAGAAAGTCCATATGTGCACAGAACTAAGAATCCAGGGAAATTATCTTCACACTTGTTATAATGTAAAGAGACATCACAGAAACTATGTCATACTATCTTCCATTGTCTTGCACTAGGCAATTATTTATCCAATGCCTAGCCTAGAGTTGGCAAAAATGATACACTCTCCACAACTGTCATCCAACAGGTCCAAGATCAGTAGATAACAGTTAATTGATGAGAATTCCATTTTCTGATTGATACTGTTAATTTGCAATGATTCCAAATTCCTATTGGATGTCTCTTTTCCAGCAATGTTGTTGGGATCTGAAAATACTTTCTTTTTGAACCTCTAAGGAATAGTTCAACCGCAGTGCTGCAATGGCAAATTGAGTTTAGGAGCACAGATTGCTAGTTCACTCGTTTAGATAGAATTTAATGTTTTTGAAGCTATGTTGCTTGTAATCTTTGGTTTCTACTACTTAGCCACTTGGGTGGTTGTATTGGATGGTGAAGTGAAATTGAATAATCCGGGTGGTTCATGGGGGTCTGAGTCTATGATGTTACTGGACATTGTGGTGGTTCTTGTTCTGCAAAAAACGATGTATCTTGGTTTGAATGAGGACCTGTTAAGCATCAATGCTTTACTAATAGCAGTGGATCACTGGAAATGCCAGTGATCCTAACTCTGTCAACTTTTGTATCACGTCGTTTCCATTTATGTTGCACATTTTCTCAAAACTCTTTTTTTGTTTGCAGCACATGTATCACGTTGAAGATGGTTTCAGATAATTCCATATGGGGTTGAAAAACTTGCCAAAAGCAAATGAATTTTGTTGGTAATTCTGATGTTACAGTGTTAAACTATTGGTTTAAACTATACTCTGGGGAAAATAAACTGTCCTAATGCTCTGAGTAGTTTATTTTGTTCAAACTGCACATGGCTCTACAAACTACTATTATAATCTCTTGTGCGTGTGAAGTATTGGCAAAATGAGCCTATATTTTGGTTATCTGCCCTATCCGCTTATATTTTAATGAGTTTTTTAGATGGATAAAATATAGGTTGGTCTAAATTCGTATTTAACTCATAATAAAAATATGGATACTAATGGATAAAATAAGAGTTGGACAAATAAGTTTTGATATCAATTTTTATTCACTCAAAATTCATGATATATTACCAAAAATGTTGCAACTTTCTTCCTTTTTATGTTATCTAATAAAATTAATTGTTCTTGTCTGTAATTGAAAAGGTGGAATCTATAATGTAAATTTCTTTCGTTAACTATAAAAAAAAATATTTGTTCAGTTTTATATGAGATCAAAACTAATAGTGTAAAGTAAGCAAATTGTATGTTAAAGCTTCAAGTACATTAAGCATGTTTTACTTCTAAAATGTAAATATTCATGTACGTTGAAATTAAATTTTTTTACCCCGTTGTTATTAGACACATTTATTTTATATTTTAAAATTGTAAAAACTCCCTTTTGACTTCATGATACACTAAAATTAAATAAAATATTTACAACATTTTTAGTCCAAAAGATACTACAATGAATTTTCTTGATATTGAACCTATTTTTATCCCTAAGAAATAGGTCCAACTACTATCCATTTTATGCTGACTATTTTTGACCATTCAAGTTGATCAATCTGCACATTTGCCGCCAATATGCGTTTGCAAAAGATTCATTCAAGCCCATTATATTTGTGGGAACTAGAGGATACAATCTTCTTCCAGCCGGTGGTGTCTGAACCGATTTATATGAACCTCAATTCTGCAATTTTTTCACTCGTATGGACGGGTTAAGTTGAAATTGAAACTATTAAAATGAGTTAGTAATTGAAATTGAATTAAGTCCTAATCCATTCAAGTTTACTTTGAACTCAATTAGATTGATCCACTCAATTTAGCCTGTTTAATCTCAATAATTTTAATATATTGTTATTTAAGTTTTATAACCACAATTTAAATTTTAACTTAAACAATTTGAAAAAAAAAGTTACTAATAAATAAATAAATAAATTTTAAACAATATAAAATAGATAGCAGTTCATACCTTTAATATAAAAGGGTATATTACATCAATACAAATAAAAAGTATTAAAACGAATTGAAATTAAAAATTAATTGAACTCAATAGAGAATTCTAAGTGCATTGAAAATTCTCTTAAAATGAATTAAGACTTGAATAAGTTAAAATTGAATCCAATACAAATTATCTTAAACTCTCCTACCCGTAAAATTTTGAACGAATGGAGCGAATTACCTATAATCAAGGTCCTTTTTGAGACTTGTGTCTCACTGGCATCATTTTTATTTTATAACTGCCCAACTATTTATAACTTATCCTAGGTCACTAATTTTAAAAAAGTCCCATCTTTTTTTGAATTTTGTGCTAGTCAACCACGAAATTTTCTCTGCCTATTTATCCCCAACCCGATCAAGTGTTTAAAAATAAAACGTAGTAACAACATCACAGAGTATTTACATTGAGCAACCAACAACACTTGCAACAATAATGATCTCATATTAGATGTCCATTTAAAATAGAGAAAACGTTAATTAAATTTTTCCTATGAGTGAATTAGTAGAATTATTTTATTTATTTATAATTTCTTAGTATAAGTCTAAAAAAAGTAATCAACTTAAAATAGAAAGTCGTCTGAAAAAAACTTATATAGGACAATTGAACGGTTGGAGTATTATAGTTATATAAATGAAGGGACTATTAAGAACGTTAAGAGAGAATTAAAAATAAAAAGAAGGCAGAATAAGAAATTAAAATAGTATTTATTGGAGAATGATACAGAGAGTATTATACTATCCAACCAAGACATAGAGTGCATAAATAATGCCCGGTATGTATCCCAGTATTGTCAGCAACACACAAATCCAAAACTCCACCTGCATGCATTAATAATACATCAGCAGAATTCCTAATACTATAGCATCTCTTAATATATGCTATGCACATGAAATTAAAATGAAAATTTTGAAAGATGTCAATTATTCCTTCAAATTAGTCACATGCAATCCATACTCTTCCAATTGTATATGTACGTCTACACTTAAACCTGTATAAAATTAAACAAATAAACACATTCCTTCTTCTACGTAGCGTCCTACACTTTTATGTTCTATGTATGTGGCACCCTACATTGTATTATATAATTGTTCAATTTTATATAAATTTAAGTGTCAAATTATGCACATCCGAAGTTGTTAGACATAAATATCAACTATGTATTGTATCTAATAACCATTACTCAATTTAAGTAGTGATGGATGTAATTAAAAAAGATGTATGTTGTTTAATTAGGGAAAAAAGAGAACTTACACCACAGCCATATCGTAGGAAAACACCAACAGGAGGAAGTAAGATGGCAAGGATGACTTCAAGAAATGTTTCAGAACCCATTCTTTTTTTTTTCTATAAAAAAAACTTGAGAATTAAAAAGAAGTGAATGAAGGAGTTACTTAAGAGGGGAGATATATGATGATATGCACAATATTTGTGTCGGCTAATAAAGGCTTAAGCACACACGTGGAAGCACATCAACACGTGGGATCCTATGCTTGCCTTTATGTCTTTTCGTTTCCAACCTCTATTTTTTTAAAATCAAAGTCAATCCACCTATCCCTTTTACTGTTATATCAGAAGTTACTTCATATATTACTTGACAATTGACATAAAATTGAATTGATTTTTGACTTTTGTTACATCTTTTTCATGACTCGATAGATAAATTGATAAGCTAATAAATTTTTTCCATGTTTTAAAATACGATATCCATCAATTTTGAATGCAATCTATATAAAAGTCTGGTGTATGCTATTTTATTTATATGATCTTATATATCATATATTTATATAAAAGAGAATCCTAGGCCCGCCTACGTGGCGTCACCACAAGCTAGATTTTCCTTTTAAATTTATTTATTTCCAAAAATAGTCTTCCCCTTTCATGAAAAGATGCGACTTTTATGAAAAGTTGTGACTTTTATGAAAAGTTGTGACTTTTATGGAGAGTTGCGACTTTTATAAAAAAAATGTGATTTTTATAAAAGGTTGTGACATTTCCGAAGGGTTGTGACTTTTCCAAAGAGTTGTGACTTTTCCGATAAGGCACAATAAATATTTATTCACACTACTCTTTGTTGTCTATAAATAGATGGATTTCGTCTCATTTTAAAACAATGTAAATTTTGAACTTTTTCTTCTTCTTCTGCACAATTAAATATTCGTGTACTTTTCTCCTGTTGAATGACTCACTGACACCATTATTTTTGTATAATACACTTGTGAATAGAATCGTTTCATCCTGAGAGGATCTATTCCTTTAAACCTCAGGTACTAGAGGGGAATGATTTCCTTAATGGGACACTTTGCATTTAGTGGGCTCAATTTTTCCCTTTCTGTTTCATTCTATTGTTATAGATCCTGGTATATTTTTTTACATTCATGAATTTATGCTTATGATATTAATTGTTGTTTTTGAGTACATGTTTTAAACTTTGTTGTTTATGTTTCTGCAAAGTTAATGTTATAAGTATTTGTTAGTACAAATAAAGATTATTTATTTATTAGAAAATTTAATATCTCATGTTGATGTTCATCTAATTTCCCAAAATATCAAATAGTAACACTTCCGGGAGGCAAAAGGATAAATTATAAAATCAAATTATAGATGATTGATTGAAGGGTAGATGATAAGATGTTATAATTATCATTTTCCTTTGCTTACGTAGTCTTGTATGTAAGATATATATTGTTTTAGTTTTAATGACCGATATGTTTTAAGTATTATTTTATAAATACTGCGATATTAAATTCCCGCGCGAAGCGTGGATAATTTAACTAGGCACCACCACAAACAAGGATTCCCTTTTAATTTATTTATTTCCAAAACTAGCCTTCCCCTTTCATGAAAAGTTGTGACTTTTATGAAAAGTTGCGACTTTTATGAAATGTTGCGACTTTTACGAAAGGTTGCGACGTTTACGAAAGGTTGTGACCTTTCCGAAGGGTTGTGACTTTTTTAAAGAGTTGTGACATTTCTGATAAGACACAATAAACATTTATTCACACTACCCTTTGTTGTCTATAAATAGAGGGATTTCCCCTCATTTTAAAACAACGAAAATTCTGAACTACTTCTTCTTATGCACAATTAAATATTTGTGTACTTTGCTCCTATATTGAGTGGCTTACTAACACTATTGTTTTTGTATCAATACGTTGGTGAATAAAATCGTTCCATCCTGAGAGAATTTAATTCTTTAAACCTCAGGTATTAGAGGGGAATAGTTTTCTTTAGGTGTAACGACTCGAAAAATTAGTAAGTGAACTAGAGCCTAAACATGAGGGTTAACATCAAGGGTTAAGGGAAAGGGCTAAGGGTTTTGGGTGAAGACCATGGTTAGGGGACCAAGGTTGCCTAAAACTAGGCCTAACCACTGCCTACCAAGACCACGAGGGTCTTTACGATTCGTGGTGGCCACCACGAGTCGTGGTGCCATCCGTGGTTGGCAAGGTAGTGTGCCCTAGAAAGGTGCCAAGCCAAGGCTCCCCTTCACGAGCCACTTCACGGCTTGTGGTCATGACCACGGGCCATGGGAAGGCTCGTCGGGTTGCCTTGGCCTTGGGGAGAATTTCAAGATGAGGGAGCTACTGGTCAAGGGACCACGGGGCATGCTGCGCTTAACGAGGCGTGAAGGTGGTCATGAAGACCACTTAGGCGCAATGGGAGGCAAGGCTTTAAGGCCTTGGCACTGCCTCAAGACCACAACCATCACCACGACACGTGGTCTTGACCACGGATCGTGGGAGGTCTCGTGGTCATGCCTTAGGCCCTTGAAGACTTGGCATGTTGAGGAAGGCTACTACCTAAGGGACCACGGGCACCACCACGAGCCATGGTCCCCTTCACGACCCGTCCAAGTGGGTGTGGTCCCTGACGAGGCTGCCTAAGTTGATGGGTTTTAGGTAATTTCATTTTAATTAAATATTATGTGTGGTCATTTTTAATAGTTTTATATCACTTATATAAATATTTTTAAATCTTAAAAGACTTCATTTACTCCTTTATTCTTCAAAACCCGAATCAAATCAAAAGTTCTTCTCCCTCCCAATATTTCTCTCTCTAGAAGTTCCCAAAGAAGAAGAAGAAGAAGAAGTAGGAGCTAGGGTTTGTGGATTCAAGGTGTTTCTTCCTCAAATTTCTTGGGGATTCACAGGCAAGGTATTGTAGTCTTCATCCTTGACTAAGTTTCATTCAAGGAGCCAATTCCAAAATATGATTTCAAGTTCCAAAGTTACCCAAAAAGTAGGGTTTTCAATCTAAGCATGAGTTCAGTTCCAAAACGTTTTCAAAGGTTAATATTTGATGCTTTATGAATGAATTGGTGTATTTATGATGATTTACAATTAATTCCCCATGAACTCATGTTCTTCCCCAAACTACTAAATTGAATGTTGGTGACTTGGGTTGGTTGATTATGGAAGTATGTTGATGGATTATACCTAAATTGATTTAGATTATTGAATTGCATCATTGTTCATGCCTAATTGTGGTATTCTAAGATATGTTGGTGAATGATGGTTCATAGCCTTGGAAGGCAACTTCATTAAGACTACTGCATGAGTATGCATGAGTATGATGTTATGAAAATGTTTTTGATTCCAATGAAAGTTATATGATCATATCTATGATGTAATTGTGCTAATATTGAAAGGTTCATTCTCAATTTTGCACATATGAATGATGATTATAGAATGTGAAGGGTTTCTGTAATGTAATGTTATATCTTGAATTGGTAGGCTTATGCATCATATTCTTGTATAAATGAAAGTAAAGTGGATTGATGTATCTTGAATTGGTAGGCTTAGGCATCCTCTTCATGTATAATAAATGTGTCTTGAGTTGATGAATATGAATCGAGAGGCCAATGGCGTTCCTTTCATAAATGAATGATGAAGTGTTATAAGCTATGTCTTTAACCGGTAGACCTAGTGTTGGTATCCCTTTATGATGAGCTAGAAACTAATGTGACGATAAACCTTGAATAAGTAAACCTAGTGTTGGTGGCCCTTTCATGTGTGAAATGATGAACCTTGTATTGGTAGACCCAATGTTGATGGCACCTTTCCTTGGAAAGTCAATGAGTTATCCTTAATGTACTTTGAATCGGTAGACCTAATGGTGGTGGCCCTTTCATGTGTAATGTACTTTGGGTCGGTAGGCCTAATGTTGGTGGCCCTCTCAAGTACAATAATGTAAATGAAAATGAAATACTCTATGGGAATAGAAGCTAAGCACCGAGTGGATATGGTAAGATGGAAACTCTCCCAATGTTAGGTTAGGGTTCCAATGAACATCTTCCTATACCATAACTATGTGTCAACATAGGATATTAGCTAGTGGAATCCACTTAAGCTAAAATGTTACCGGTCCTACCTTAGGTAAGTAGACCACCTATTTATGGTGTGGGGCCATATGACACCGGATTTCATGGTTTGCTCTCATGGTCTATGTCGGTTAATGCTTATTCCCATCATGTGAGATGTGCATTGTGGTTTCTTGAGGAGTTCTGTGAACCGTGGATGGTTGTATGGGATGCTATCCATGCATTGCATGAGTAGGCTTTGATAGGGCTACAATGAGTTCTCTAATGTCTTCATGACTAATGTATTAATGTGCGCTTAATGAAGCTAATGAAGAATGTTGACTTAAATGTCTAATGTAATGATTCATACTATACTTGGATTGTAATATGAGTTACTTCATTGTCATGACTTATAAAATGTTTATGTCTCTTATGTATGAGTATAGTGGAAAGATGGAAATGATGAATGGTAAGTTCACTTTTGGTGGCCTTGATGTGGTACTTAGTGTGGATGGTGGTATGGGACGCTATTCATACATTGCACATAGTATAGCTTGGGGTTGCTTGAGGTGAAAGCTTAATGTAATGAAATGTCTTATATGGTTGATTATGTTCCAGTGTGAAGAAATGACTTATATGTTGGTTATGTTTGTATATTATGCCTCTTATACTTATGTTCATGAAGTTTTCTCAAATTGTCATAAAAGCATGACTTTCAAATAAAATGTCTGTTTTAAGCATATATTTGCATGGCTATCATACATAGTACTTAATTGTGCTAACCCATATTTCTCTTATTTTACTACAAGTGTAGGTTCCGACAAGTGAGTTGCTTTCTCTCTTGTTCAAGAGCTTGGATTGAGATTCTTCCTAGGCTAAGTGGTTTGTCCTTATAGATCGAGGACAAGTACTTTTGATGTTCCATTTTCTTTCATGTAATATTAGACTTTCGATTGTAAAGGGTCGTGACACTACTTTTGTTTTTGAGATATTGTTTTAGATGGCCATGTGAGACAATAGACTTCCACTATTTTAAATGAGTATTTTTGATTGTATGTATTTAAATGAGTTTTAATTTCGTACCATTTTCCTTATATCGAATGTTATAAATGCTATGAGGCTTTTCGTAGTCTTGTACGCCGTGTCTCTTCCGGGGTGTAGACTCGGGTCGTGACAAACATGGTATCAGAGCATAAGATTTTGGAATGGTTTTTAGGATTGATGTCTCACAAGCCACGTCTAGTAGAGTCTTGTTCATCGGTGTGAGTCGCGACACATCTATGAGTGAGAGGCAATAGGACGTTAGGAAGCTACACTTTTTCAATTATTCTTGAGTCGTTCCATAGAATTTAGCTCTATAAGAGTACTTTTCCTAACCCTTCTCTTATATTTATAGGATATGAATACACGGGCGAACAAAAGAAGGATGGAAGAGGAGATTGTGAATGAGAGAGTTCCTCCCCAAGGTCCTCAAGGTGACCAAGTTCCTCTAGGCAATCAAGTTCCGGTGGATCCCCCGGCCATGACCAATGAGGAAGTTAGGTCGGCTCTTTTGATGATGGCTCAAGCCGTAACTACTCAAGCCCAAGCCATGACGACTCAAGCTACTAGGGTTGTTGAGGCTAATGTGAACCCTATTGTGAGCACTATGGCTTCTAGGTTGAGAGACTTTGTGAGGATGAATCCTCCGGTATTTCTTGGTTCCAAGGTGGGAGAGGATCCCCAAGGGTTTTTGGATGAGGTGTATAAGGTAGTTAATGCTATAGGGGTTACTTCTATAGAAAAAGTGGAACTAGTCGCCTATCAATTGAAGGATGTTGCCCAAATTTGGTTCTCTCAATGGAAGAGTAATAGGCCGGTAGGAGCGAGGCCTATAGATTGGGAATTGTTCAAGGAAGCATTCCTTGGTAGGTTCTTTCCCCGTGAGAAGATGGAGCTTAAGATGGAGGAGTTTATCAACCTTAGGCAAGGTAAATGAATGTTCAAGAGTACTTCTTGAAATTTACCCAATTGTCTAAGTATGCCCCATCTTTGGTGTCAAACCCTAGGGATGAGATGAGTCGATTTGTTACGGGTGTATCCGACCTAGTTGAGGAAGAGTGTCGTACGGCGATGCTCCATGATGACATGAACATTTCTAGGCTTATGGTGTATTCTCAATCTATTGAGGAGTCCAAACTTAAGAGGAAGAATAGGGAGTTAAAGAGAGTTAGGTCCGATGAGCAAGGTCAACCAAGCTTCAAAAAGAGGACTTCTAACCAAGATTCTTCAAGCACTCCTAGAGTTAACCAAGAGAAAGGTGGTGGGTCTTCATTTTCTAAACCTATTTGCACCACTTGTGGAAAGAAGCATTTTGGGAACTGCCTAGCCGGTACTAATGTGTGCTATGGTTGTGGGAAAAATGATCACCAAGTGAGAAATTGTCCTACTCTTACGGCCAAAGGAAGGGAGGCCAAATAAGTTTCTCTTGATGGCCCGGATCCTTCCTGGTATGCTTTTTTTATAATCATTAATTTATGCTTATGATATTAATTATTGTTTTTGAGTATATCTTTTAAACTCTATTGTTTATGTTTCTGCAAAGTTATTGTCCCCGGTTATATTAAACATATACACATATAGTAGGTATATTCATTGTGCGGAAAATAATTAATGTACTCAGTTCCAAGTATTCATGTTTTGATTTTCTATATAAAATTCTATAACTTAAAAGTACTATATATAAGCTTACATATTATATATTTTTACATAGATATGAAGTTTCTCACTTATCAATTGAAGAAATTCATTATGCAAGTTCAAAAGTTATAATTGCTTTCATGTTCAAGCATAATTTCTTTATTGAATCTGTTAACAAATTTTTGAATTTTTTCCTAAGACATATATCACAATTGTATAATCTATGCAACTTAAATGTGTTCTTTTTCTTACGATCCCTTTGTATATATATATATATTCTTATTTTCATCTTTATTTTTCTTTTGATGTTGACTAAAGAACCAAAGATTTATTATTACTTGCATAATTCATTCATTAGGGTTCTTGAGTTATGTTATAATAACAAATAATCAAATTTATGCTGGAATATAGATAATTATTTTTTTAAGAACCTATTTTTTCCATTATTTTTAATATATGGATATTAATTAAGGATTATTTTCAAGTTCAATGTAATTATTATTTATGACAGCGCGAAGCGCGGGCAAATTACCTAGTCATATATATAAAAGAGAATCATAAACCCACCTATGTGGTGCCCTCACAAATCAGGATTCTTATTTAATCCTTCTTAAAAGTCACAACCTTACGAAAAAGTCACAACTTTTCATAAAAATCACAATTTTTTAGAAAACTCAGAACTCTTCATAAAAGTCACAACTTTTCACAAAATTCACAACTTCTCACAAAAGTCACAACTCTTCATTTTTCATTCACACCTTTTAAAACCCAATACTTAATTCCAATGCACCAAAAGAAGAAAGAATAAACAAAGAAAATTGATTTCAATTGCAACGCAACATTACTATTCTTGCGCCTCTCAGTCCACAACTCATAACACTGCTGGAATGGTTGAATTCATAATATTTGATTCTTTAGTAAACAAAACTTCTATATTTGCCACTATTATTTGTAGAGTTTTTTCTGCTATAAGGGAGTCGAATTCAAATACATTAATTAAGCTTCTTATTAGTGTATTTCATTCCTCAAAGTTGTCTTCCTCCTATTTCATGAAGCTTAGTCTTTTACTACAAGTCAAAGTTATTCATGTAACTATTGCAACTTATTTTTGCTATTTTGGTGACTTTTCTTGACCTCTGTTAAAAATCCCAGCACGAATGATTGAAAATTGATCTTCTCTTTTGTCCCTTTCTACAAAAATTTTCATATGCTTTTTGAGAAAATTTCATGTAGGCTGCGTTATATTTGATAGCATACAACAACAAATATGTGATAGTCAATACGAACCAATGGTGAAGTTTGTTAAAAGAACCAAACAAATTACTTTATTGGTTGCCACATTTAGTATATTATTTTTATTGTTTTATCTTAGGTACAAACATTTTGGATGTCATTGAACTCTTCCTAGAATATTATTATAGAGACAATTAGTCCACTTCTTTTGTCGCAAGTTGACTAATTTGTCATTTTTCTTCCTCTCTTCTTTTTGGGCATAATAAGAGATCAAGTTTTCTTGAAAGTAATAGATGCTCAAAATATACTATAACAAAAATAATTTTTACTGGCAATAAATATGCACATTAACGAAGAGTGCTAGAGCATTTACCGACATCAATTAATTGTCATTAGATTCAATGTCGCTATAGACTTTAGGGACATTTATAGAGAGTTCTAATTGCCTCTGAAAATACATTTTTAGCAACAATTAAACTATTAATTATCGTAAAAGATCATTTTTACTATAATGATAACTCTTTCTTTTGGCTTCTTTCAATTAAATTTGTGAACTGTAAAGTTGGATACAACTTGACAAACTATCTCTTTGAAGAATATGTTAAGCAACATGCCTTTTTCTTCTTGATTGTTAGGAAAGTAGGGTCGTCTTTATTATTATTTGTGGATATTTGTGAGTTCAAGTACTCACAAAATTATGATGTGAGACTTTAATATGTTATGTATCAAAATTTTGGTTTAAAATATCATGTTCTGAACAGTTCCATTCAGATGCCACCTATGGCTTGGTTGTTCATTGCATTATTTTTTGGTAAGTGCTTATTATAACCATAACAATAACTATGGTTCAATTACAAATAAGTTGCGGCCGGTGATATGAAACCTAAGCAATAGTAATGACTATTCAAAGACAATGAGAATAAACCTTGATGATATTTATAATTTTAGGGTCATTTTTTACATATACATGATACGACATACAATAATAAAAAGGAGATTGATGGAGGTTCATAAGAAAGGAGCCAAAGGTCCTCAATTTGAATTTAGTTAATTATGTTCTTGTATGAACGTGATGTTCCACTTTACTTGGGAGTGTTGTTGTTCAAGATTTTTTGTTCTCTTTTTTAACGGCTGATGTTGTTCCTTACAAATTCCTGGAATTTAGAAAATTTTGTTACTTCTGACCACCTATTTCCATGGGGATTTTCTTAGACTTCTTTCTTATACTTAAAATCTCTTTATGACTCATAATTTTTGTGCAACAAAAATAAAAATTAAAAAAATACAACACTTTAAGTTTTCATAGAAACTCTTTTCTTTAAGATAAAATGTTCTTAACAATGTACTGTATGTATAAAAAATATGGATATTATCGAATAATCATATGTAAGCTTAATAAAACAGTTCAATCTCGTGCGAAGCACGAGTAATTTACCTAGTTTTAATATATTTTAAATTGTTAATAAATGTGATGTATTTAACATAATTATAAAATAATATATGTTATTTACTGCAATGACCCGATTGATCATTTTAGGAAAGTTTCATGGATTTATCGTTTTGCCCTTTCCGATTTTGACACTGAATCTTTTATGTTGCATTTTTAATGTTGGTTTTGAACCTTTAGTTTAGAGTTAAGAATTTGGTAAGATTTGAGTTTGAAAGGCTAAAAGATGTTAAAAAGTGGGTTTCAGTGTCTTTTGGAGTTTTGAGTATCGGAATGAAATTTCATCGATTTCATCAGTCCCGAAATGTGGAATTCAGTCTTTGAGGGTTGCCGGTTTTAGATTCGGAGTCTTTTTGAGGGTTTAAGATTCTAAGTTGAAAAGTTGTGGAAATTTAGTTGTTGGGTTGACTTTGGTCAACATTCGAGTTTCGAATGCTCAAATCAAAATTCCAAGAGTTTCTTTGGATTAGGGGGATATCCTTAGGCCTAGGTGAGTCCTTGGTTCATTTTTAAGAGGTTCCGAGCTTGATTTAGCCTTTTTAGAAGTTGTGTTAGTTTATTGGGGTTTTCACGGATGTCAGGTCAAGAAGACCTTAAATTTGTGTTTCGATAGTTCTATTAAGTCTGAAACGTCGAGTATTATTGATTTTCTTAAATGATTTGTGTGTATGGGTTCCAAACGAATTCCAATTGTCCTTTTGATGATTTTTGTGTTGGCTGATTTTTCTGGTATCTGACGTCTGTGGTGCTTTGAATTAGCAAAGGGTTGGCCGCTTTCACAATCTTTGTGAAAGCGGAGGACAATACAGATTAGGCATTGCGATCGAAACATGGAAGGCTAAGTAGTTTCCCCTTATTTCTATATGAGGGATATACCGGATTCCATGATATAACTCTCACGGTCTTATTGTCGGTTAAAGCTAATATTCCACAAAAATGACTATGTTTCTTCAAAGTTTTTTTCTTCTATTCTTTATTCTAATGTATTTGACTATATTTCATGATTTGCATGTCATTTCTTCTTTAAGCTTTTGAAATATGCAACTATTGGTCATGTTGTACATGTTTTAAGTCATTCATGTTATCATATTTATTTCATGCATATTGCCACATACTTAGTACATTCTATGTACTAATGCATACTTGTGCCTACATTATCTCATAAATGTAGGGTCCGACGTTCCTACCCCTTACTCTCATAGCTAGTTGATCTTTAGCGATTCGAAGATCAAGAGTTGGTATGTCCTCATGTTCCGAGGACTATGACACTATTATTGCTTTCTTTACTTCCATTTCCAGACTTGTATGTGATGTATGGGTGATGTTCCAATTACTCTCTTTTAAATGATTAGATGGCTTATTGAGACTTATGTTAGACTTCCACTTTGTCAAAGCTATTTATGATATAGTACTATGATTTTGGAATTCTTTAATATATTATCTTGTATGATGTATGCTAAGCGGTTTGTATAGGGCATCTCGGCATCCTATAAGCCATGTTTCATCTACGGTATGCTTTGGGTTGTTACAAACTTGGTATTCCGAGCACGAGGTTTAGAAAGGTCCTAGAAAGTCTAATAAGCCACGTCGAGTATAGTTTTATTCATGAGTATGAAATGCGCCACATTTATGAATAAGAAGGTATAATATGTTTAGGAAATTCCACTTCTTTCATCACTTTAAATTTGTGCGATAAAGTTTAACTCTATATGTGTCTCTCCTAATCCTTATCTGATGTTTTTCAGGATATGGCCCCTTGAAGAGCATATGTTAGGAGGAATGTGAATGAGAATGTGGATCGAGAAGCTCCTCAAACTCTTCATGTTCCAACCGTCCCTTTGGCCAAGCAAGTGACTAATGCAAAGTTTTGAGATAGTTTTCAAGCATAGGCTCAAGCCAATAGGGAAATTGTGGTCATGTGAACCCAAATGTGGGTATGATGGCAACTAGAGTAAGAGACTTCACTAGGATGAATCTCTCGGAGTTTCATGGTTCCAAGATTGATGAAGATCCTCAAGAGTTCATTGATGAGGTATACAAGGTTTTGATGATCGTGGGTATGATGCTGGTGGAAAAGGCATAATTGGTCGATTATCAACTTAAGGGTGTTGCTCAAGTTTGGTTCAACCAATGGAAGGAAGAGAGGGCGGTGGATGCGGGTCCTCTCGATTGGGAGAAGTTTAAGGTTGCTTTCATTGATAGGTCCTTTTCCCTTGAGATGAGAGAGGCAAAGGTAATTGAATTCATCAACCTTCACCAAGGGAATATGAGCGTGAAGGAGTATGCCTTGAAATTCACACAATTTTCAAGATATGCTCCTACTATGGTTGCCGACTCTAGGGCAAGGATGAGCAAGTTTGTTTTGGGAGTGTCCGAAATAATAGTTAAGGAATGTTGTATCCCCATGCTCATAAAGGAAATGTACATTTCTCATCTAATGATCCATGCTCAACAAATTAAAGAGGAGAAGCTTAAGGAAAGGTCTATGGAGGAAAAAAAGGACAAACAACGTTGATGGTGACTTTTCACATTCAAGGTCCGACGGACATGGTCGTTCTAGGTTCCGACAAATATTTTTCCAGTCAAGGTTCCTTCAATGGTCTTGCTCCTAAGTTCAACAAAAGATAAGGTGTCTAACCCTAAGCCTCAAGGAGAAGATAATGGTTGATTCTGAATTCCCGCATGCTAAAAGTGTGGCAAGAGTCATCTGGGGAAATGTTTAATGGGCATAGATAATTGTTTTGGTTGTGGCAAGAGTAGTCACTGCTTGAGAGATTGTCCATCTAGAATTGAAAAGGGAAAGGATGGTAGGTAATCTCCACCTAGTAGTTCGGGTTCAAGTGCCCTAAAGAAAAATCGATTCTATGCACTTCAAACTCGTCATGATCAAGAGAGTTCTCCCGATGTTGTTACTGATATGTTGAAAGTCCTTCATCTTGATGTTTATGCTTTACTTGATCCCGGTGATACCTTGTATTTTGTGATGTCATATGTGTCTATAAGGTTTGATGTTCTTCCGAATGTGTTGTTTGACCCTTTTTTTCTCTCTACTCTTGTTAGTGAATCTATTATTACTAAAAGAGTCTATAGAAATTGTCTTGTCTCCTTACCCCATAGAGTCACTCATGTTGATCTAGTAGAGCTTGATATGTTAGACTTCGATGTTATTCTTGGTATGGATTGGCTTCATTCTTGTTATGCTTCTATTGATTGTAGAACCCGAGTGGTCAAGTTTCAATTTCCAAACAAGTCCATCCTAGAGTGGAAAGAGGGAAATTCTATGCCTAAGGGTCAATTTGTTTCTTGAGTTAAAGCTAGAAATATGATTTCTAAGGGTTGGATATATCACCTTGTTTGGGTTAGGGATACGGATTCTGAGACCCCTACTTTGAGTCAATCGCCGTTGTAAATGATTTTCTGAAAGTGTTTCCCGACGATTTACCCGACGTTCCTCTTGATAGGGAAATAGACTTCGGTATTGACCTTCTTTAAGATATGCAACCTATCTCTATTCCTCCTTACCGTATGGCTTTGGCAGAACTTAAGGAATCGAAAGAGCAATTGAAGGATTTGTTGGATAAGGGTTTAATTTGATCGAGTATCTCTCCATGGGGTGCTTTAGTTTTATTTATTCGTAAGAAAGATGGTTAAATTTGCATGTGCATTGACTACCAGCAATAGAACAAGGTTACCATTAAGAATACGTATCCTCTTCCAATGATAAATGATTTGTTGAGCAACTCCAAGGGTCGAGTTACTTCTCTAAGATAGACCTCCAGTCAGGTTATCACCAATTGAGGGTGAAGGAAGAAGACATTATGAAGATGACTTTTTAAACTCGGTATGGTCATTACAAGTTTTTGTTATTGTCATTTGGTTTGACTTATGCTCTGGCGGCCTCATTTATGGACTTGATGAATAAAGTGTTTAGACAATATCTAGACATGTTTGTGATTGTGTTTATTGATGACATTTTGATTTACTCAAGGAGTGAGGATGAGCATGTCGATCATTTGAGGATTGTGTTGCAAGTCCTCAAGGAGCAAGAATTATTTGCAAAGTTTATTTAATGCAAGTTTTGGTTGAGATCCGTGGTTTTTCCTTGTCACATTGTCTCTGATAAGGGTATTGAGGTAGATCTTAAGAAGACAGATGTGGTTAAGATTTACTAGACCTCTATCCCATTCGGATATTCAAAGTCTCTTGGGTTTGGCCGGTCATTATAGAAGGTTTGTGGAAGGGGTTTCTTCCATTTCCTATCCATTGACTGCATCTACCCAAAAGAAAGTTAAGTTCATATGGTCGGAAGTGTGTGAGAAGAATTCCCAAGAATTGAAAGATATGTTTACCTCTACTCCGGTGTTGACTTTACTGGAAGGGTCCAATAGGTTTGTTGTTTATTGTGATGCTTCAAGGATTGGATTTAGGTGTGTTGTTATGCAAAATGGGAAGGTTATTGCTTATGCTTCATGGCAACTAAATGTTCATGAAAAGAACTATTTTACTCATGATTTGGATCTAGCAGCATTTGTTTTTGCCTTAAAGATTTGGAGGCATTATTTTATAGTGTCCATGTTGATGTTTTTACCGACCACAAGAGTTTGCAATATGTGTTCAAGAAAAAGAATCTAAATATTTGCCAAAGGGGTTGACTTGAGTTTCTAAAGGATTATAACATAAGTGTTCTTTATCACCCTAGTAAGGTGAATGTGATGGCAGATGCTCTTAGTCAACTATCAATAAGTAGTGCTACACATGTTGAGGAACATAAGAAGGAGTTGGTTTGTGATGTTCATAGATTAGCCCGATTGGGTGTTCAGTTGGTTGATTCTAATGAAGGTGGTGTTATTGTTCATAATGGTTTAGAGTCATCCTTTGTGTCGGATGTGAGAGCCAAGCATGACTTGATTCGATTTTGGTTGAATTGAAGGAAGTAGTACTTAAAATATGTCCATTGAGGCTTTCTCTCAAGGGGGAGATGGTGTGCTTCGATATCAAGGTCGTTTATGTATTCCCTTGATGATTTAAGAGAAAAAATCTTATTAGAAGCCCATAGTTTTTGATATTTCATTCACCCGGGAGCCACCAAGATGTACCGTGACTTGCGGGAGGCCTATTGGTGGAATGAAATGAAAAAGGATATTGTGGAATTTGTGGTTAAATGTCCTAATTGTCAATAAGTGAAAGTTGAGCATCAAAAGACGGAGGTTTTTACCAAGATATGTGTATTCCTACTTGAAAGTGGGAATATTTGAATATGGACTTTATTATTGGTTTACCCCGCACCTGGCAACAACATGACTTGATTTGGGTTATCGTATATCGTATGATGAAGTCAGCTCATTTCATTCCTGTAAAAGTTTCTTATTCAGTGAAATATTATGCTAGGTTGTATCTAAGGGAAATGATTAGATTACATGAAATACCCATATCCATTATCTCTGATCATGGTACCCAATTCACTTCTTAATTTTGGAAATCTTTCCAAAAAGGTCTTGGTACACGGGTTAAGCTTAGTACAACCTTTCATCCTCAAACTGATATGATAGTGGAGCTAACTATTCAAACTTTGGAAGATATGTTGAGAGCTTGTATGATTGACTTCAAGGGTAATTATGATGATCATTTTCCTTTGATTGAGTTTGCTTACAATAATAGTTATCATTAAAGCATTTGTATGGCTCCATTTGAGTCTTTGTATAGTAGGAGGTGTAAATCTTCTATAGGGTAGGTTGAAGTTGGTGAGCTTGCTTTGATAGGTCCCAAGTTGGTACATGAGTCTATGGAGAAGGTTCGACTTATTAGAGAAAGTTTGAAAATGGCTCAAAGTCGATAAAAGTCCTATGTCGATGTTAGAAGAAGAGACCTTGAGTTTGACGTGGATGATTGGGTTTACTTGAAAATTTCACCCATAAAGGGTGTGATGAAATTTGGGAAGAAAGAGAAGCTTAGTCTCCATTATGTGGGCCTATATAAGATTTTGAGGTGCGCTGGTAAAGTTGCTTATGAACTTGATTTGCCTAATGACCTAGCATCGGTGCATCCGATTTTCCATGTCTCTTTGTTGAAGAAATGTGTTGGTGATCCGGCATCTACTGTACCATTGGAGAGTCTTTCTTATGAAGAAGTTTCGGTTGAGATTTTGGACTGGCAAGTTAAGAAGTTTAGAAATAAGGAACTTGCATCTGTGAAAGTGTTGTGGAGGAATCAAAGGGTTGAGGGTGTTACTTGGTAGGCCAAGGCCGATATGATGTCTTGTTATCCCCATCTCTTTCCCTCCGATCCTACTCTAGCTTGAGGTATTTAGCCCCTCATGGTTCATTCTTTCGGATTCATGTGTCTTAGTTGTTCTCATGTTTCCTCACGCATTCATGCTCATGAAAATTTGATTTTTGAGAAAATGAGTTAGCTCGATTGATTACTTCATGATTATGTGCATTTAAGTATGATTTACATGTATGCCTAATAAAATGATGTTTTGAATATGTTTATGTGATTTTGATGAAGTTGCATTCTTATTGGGTTGTTAGATCTCTTCCCCATCCCCCTTATGTTGTCTTGAGTTCCATTTGAGGACGAATGTTCCCAAGGGAGAGATATAAAAAAAAAATAAAATTTGAAAAAGAAAGAATAGGGATTTTTCAGTTGCAGGCTATGTCTACGGGTCCCCATCTACGGATCGTAGAAGCTTCTACGGACTGTAGGTGACATTCGTAGAAGAGGGAAAATAATTTTTTGAAAGTCAAGTCCAGTACCCTTTTTTACGGTTCACCAGGACGGCCCCTCAGTCTTTGTATGAGCTATAGATAGGTCTCGTAGGTAGGTCCCAGGCTTGGTAAAATTTTAAGGGGTCAAGTTGGTTTCTACGGTTGGTGTCTACAGAAGGAAGACCTACAAGCCGTAGATAGGATCCGTCAAAAGTTGGTCCAGATTAAGGTGTCTAAAAATTTCCACGGTTGACCAGTACGGTCCGTAGAGTAGGTCCAAACCATAGAGGAGTTTCAACAATTATTTTAAAAGGCTTTTGACTCTTTTTTCCTAATTGTTTTAAATCAAAACTAAGTCATTTGGGCCTTCATCCTAAGGTCTATATAAGTCTTTTTGAGTCCTAAATTACCCACTCAAACCCCATTCTCCTAAATCTTCAAAACCTAACCAACTTTATCCTCCCCAAATTCTCTCAAGGCTAAGGAAGAAGAAGAAGAAGCTAAGGTTAATTCAAGTTCATCAATCCTCCATTCCTTTTGGGCATTAAGTATCAAGGTAGGTGGGTATTCACCCATGGAATCCATTCTTTCTTGGGGTCCCCAATGTTTCCAATTTCTCAATTCAATTTCAATTGATAAGTTAGGGTTTCAATTCAAACTTTATGGGTTTCATTCAATTATGATTTATTATTATTGATTTAGTCTTCCAATGCATGATTTAATGTTAATATATGATGTTTAGTTGAAATTATGTTGACCCATGCCTAAATTATGATTTTCAACTATGAATCTATGATGAACCCATGAACCTATGAACTATGAATTTATGAAGATATGCATGTTTTTATGAAATTATTGTAAATGATTTAGGGATGTTTTGGAAGGAAAGTATCAATGTTATTGTGAAAGGTTTTCTCACATGTTATTATGATCATGATTATGAAAGATAATTATCACATATGGATTCACACTGGTGAAAGGTTTTCTCATCCATTTTGAATTTTGTTTAAGGAGTTATTCTATGTTTTGATATTAAAAATGTGGATTGGTATTAATCATTGTCTTTCCAATAATATATTGATATTTGACTTTTATCTATTTCGTTGGAATTTATACTTAGCACCGAGAGGACTTTGAGATGGAGGCTCAAATAGGGTAGTATCTAGTAACAACCTCTAGTCCCAAAATACGTAGCCCATAAGATTGGCTTAAATGACCTAGCAAGTGAATCCACTTTAGCAAAAGATGATATGTACAAATTCTACCCATGCAAGTAGTTTTCTCTTCTTTCCGTATGAGGGATATACTAGATTCCATGATATAGCTCTTCTGTATTATTGTAAAGCTAATATCCCACAAAAATGACCATGTTTCTTCAAAGTGTCTTTCTTATGTCCTTTATGCTTATGTATTTGACCGTATTTCATGATTTACATGTCATTTGTTCTTTAAGCTTTTAAAATGTTCCACTATTGGTCATGCCTTACATGTTTTAAGTCATTCATGCTTTCATGTTTATTTCATGCATATTACCCCATACTTAGTACATTTCATGTACTAATGCATACTTCTGCCTACATTATCTCATAAATGTAGGGTCTGACACTCCTACCCCTCACTCTCATGGCTAGTTGATCTCCTTGGTGATTCGAAGACCAACATTTGGTGATCCTTATGTTCCAAGAACTATGACACTATTATTGTTTTCTTTACTTCCGTTTCCAGACTTGTATGTGATGTATGAGTTACATCCCAATCACTTTCTTTTACATTTTTAGATGGGTTATTCAGACTTATGTTAGACTTCCGCTTTGTCAAAGCTCTTTATGATATAAGACTATGATTTTGAAATTATTTATACTATTAAATTGTATGATGTATGCTAAGTGAGTTGTATAGGGCCTCTCAGGATCCTATGCACCATGTTACTCCTAGGGTATACTTTGGATTGTGACACGGTCTAATGCAACATAAGGAATGGAGTAGTTCAGCACACTTGGCAATCCCCTGTGAAGCAAATTTAATATTACTAATATTACTATTAAAATGCTATAGGCCAATAGTCTTTCACTCATTTTAATAGTAAGTAAGAGAGTCTAGCAGTTGATAGACTACTATGCATAAGGAAGGTGTGTTCTGTATTAAACCTCCACTTAGTAAAATAGTAAATTTTACTCTAGAGTCGTAGTGGTCTCAAACTTGAACAATGACTGTTTAAGGGAAATAAAATATCATTACTTACACATAATAATCGAGGTGTTGACATGAACTTTAAAAGTCAGTACATTACAGCCTTGTGCTATCCCAATTTCATGAGTGCTTTTGAGAATGAGTCCAATTCTCATAGAAATCAGCCTACTTTCACACTCACATAGGTGAAATCTATCAAAAGTGCTCTTATAAGTTTAACTTATCAAAGAATTGTTCAACAACTCCCTTAGATACAACATAATTATTCTCCAACATTTATGTCACGCTCGAGGCTACCCCTGAATGTAAACACGGGACCTAAGATCATGAGTGACCCCAAGTTAACCCTGAGCTGACATATCATAAGCATACTAAAAGAATACTGAATAAATATACTATGCAGAGGCTTAAACAATGATAACTAAAAGTGAGGAATACCCAATACTGATCTGAATATATAAATGACTATGAGTTTAATAACAACTGGAGGATCAAACTAAAAACTAAAACTGAATCTAGTACTATGTCTGAAAAAGCTCTAATTGACTAAAGTTGTTGGGACATGCCCCAGCTAACTCTAGCAAAATTGAAAACTGAATAAAAGACTAAAGTGTAAAGCGTGTCTATTGTCCTCGAAGTATGAGGACTCACCACTGTAGCTACTGAACAAGAGATCGGAAACCGATCTATGCATGATCTGGATGCTGAGTACATGAACCTACATCATGAAAGGATGTAGTGCAGAGTATGTGTCAGTACTTGGAATGTACTGAGCATGCATGATATATAGTATAGCTGAATAAAATACTGAACAAAGCATACTGAGCAATAACATAATCTGGACTGAATGTAAATGCTGAAATATACCGAAGGCAGAGCTAAATGCAATGACCAAGTACTAATGCTGAACATGACATACTGAGACTAAATTCTGAAATATAATTAAAGACCTGGTCAAATGCACTGAAGTCTGACTGTGGGAGTTAATATTAACTAACATAAATCACGTGAGTTAAACGTGGAGTTCGATGTATACGCCCCATCGAGAGGACCAAAGATACCTTTCCAGGGGTATAACGACATGACTGTTTGATGTATACGCCCCATCAATAGGACCCAATATACCTTGCCAGGGGTATAAAGGCATGAATGACGTGATCACTAAAGTTGATGCCCAACCAAGGGGACTGATAAACCTACAGGGGCATGTAGTTGTGGGACTATGAGAGTACGTTGAACCCTACTCCAACTCGGTCTAAGCCTACTCCCAACTGGAATGTGTATGACACAAAAGAAACTGAAATACTAGATAGCTCAATGTTCTGACATGCAAATTTGAGAATGCAACATTTAAATACTGACAATGAAACATTCTTAACTGGAGCATGTATATCTATTTAAACTGACCTAGCAAGTATAATTCATGAACTAAAAGAATCTACACAACTAGGGTTCTGAGTTTCATACAAAAAACAAAACAACGATTCCACCAAAATATGATAATCTGATTTGGAATACTCTAAACAGCTAAATCACAACTAATATCTAAAGTTTTAGAAACCCTAGGTCTAAGCAAGATATAGGGATCAAGAATCTGACTGAATTCTAAGGACCTAATGGGTGAAAGGAACCCACTAGTGAAATCCCACATACCAGGTGACGAAATCTACGGAGAAATCCTTCGATTTCGGGGATGAAACTTTGAAGAACACTGCTTCTTGTTCTTGGAAGTTTTTGTCGGCTTTTCCTCTTCTTTTTCCTCCAAACTTGGATGATTTTAGCTGAATGAGGGTTTTGGGTAAGTCTGACTAAGTTATTAGGCTTAGACTGAGTAAAATGATGAAGTTTAAGTGCCCAACGCATGAGAAAAGGACCTAAATGACCCTAACTTAAAAGTTGTCGAAGGCTACCCACGGAGGGACCTACTGGCCGTAGGTCGACCTACCAACCGTAGGTGGGATCGTTGGTCAAGTCTGCCCGACATGATTTCACTAAAACGAGCATACATTTTTACTTGATGATGAAATTTTAGCAAACTTGGTGGCGTTGGAAAGAGGATTCAATTATCTATCATTTGGTAGGTCATGGGCCACCTAATTCCTTTTGTGCTAAGAATTATGACCATTTGAAGTTGACCCAACAACAATTTCCCTCTAACTGGCTGCTGACCCTCACCTACAGTCCGTAGGTCCAACCACGGACCGTACTGGTTGACCGTGGGTGGGATCAGAGACCATAAATATTTGGCCCTCAACAACGTACCCCAGCTACGGACTGTGTGTCAGACCACGAACCGTCGATGGCTTCTATGGTTCTTGCACCAGGTCTGGAAAGCTGCAATTTTTCTATGTTTTCAAATCCGAGGTGTTACAATTTCAATCCGACAACAGTTCACCTAATAGAAAAATTAACTTTAACCATCAAACTGACTTTACAACATTATAAGGGTGATAATTATACGATAATGCTAAGGACTACAATCAGTTGACATCCCAATGCCCTTCACAGAGGGTCTTCCTAGTAGCAGAATAGCATAAATGACTCATTCGACAATTTGTAACTTTCATGATTCGTGCAATATGAAAAAGAAAAAAATTATCTTAACATACCTTGAAACGGAATTGAATAACTTGATATAGGTAATCTATTTTCTTTAGACGGTCGAATATAGGGTCAAAATATTTTTCCTACCAAATCTCCTTCAGCGTGCAAGTGATTAAAATAATTTGAGGAATACATTTAATCTTGCATTAGGCTGAATGAAGGAAGCCAAGGTGAATCAAACTATACACATAATTATATATGTGCTTAGTAGTAGCCTAAGTACCTAAAAATTTTATAAGAAAAACAAAGTACGAAAGAGTTGATGCACATTTTCATAAGGTGAAAATGAAAATGATAGAAGTGTTCTTTTAAGGATACATAAATGCATATATATGTGAGAGGCGGTGGAAATTTAATATGGGAAATCTTATTCAGTTACCTAACATATATATTATTAAAAATTAACATTAATATTAAGTTTAGAATGTTAAAATGTTGAATGTTAGCCATTGAATGCATATATTTGTTGTACTACTCCTCCACTTCCACGTGGAAGTGGAGGTGTCACCTCTCCACATTTCTTATCTCATTACGTATGTATTTGGGTATTGCGTAGGTTCGTTATAAATTATATATAACTGTTTTAGTATATCATAATTAATAGAAAAATATTTTGATCAAAGTCTATCATATATAATAATATTTTATGACATAACAAGACTTACTATATTCATTAAAATATTACTAATTGATAAAACTCTGCTAAAAATAAATAACATGTAAATATGTCGTAACTAAGATTTTTTTTCATAAATATTTAAAGCATTTTAGGAAGGAAACATACATATATTTAAAAATTTCAATCAAAATATGATGTTATCAAATCATGCATGGTACTGCATAAATTTAGGCTTGTAAGCCTTCTATAGAAGATAAAGGGCAACCATAAGCACTTGAGGTATTATATTCTTGTGAACCTGCAAAGTATTCCTACTGTATATGTAATATCGATCTAGTATATTCAGTCACATATCTTAAATTTTTAATTAAGTTAGTACAGTTATTTTGATTTATCACATCATTTGCACTTTGAACATGAAATAAGTGAACACTCAGAAGAAGTTACAACATGCTTGCAATCAAGAAAGTTATACTATTTCAAGATTTTCTCAACATAATGTAACTAGTCAAGGAAAACTCTATCACATGTTCTCGTAATTTTTATTCTAAGAATAAAATTTGCCTCGTCAAGATCTTTTATATCGAAATGGCTTCTAAAAATATTTTCAGCTCTATCAATAACATGCAAGATCAATAAATCATCAACATATAGGCAAATACTATCATGTGAATTATTCCAAGACTTATGATATATGCATTTATCACACTCATTTGTTTTAAAATCATTTTCAATCATGCAGGAATGCAAAGACTTTAATTGTGTCATATAGAGATTTAGTAAGTTTACACACTTTGCTTTCTTGGTCTGCTTGAACAAAACATTCGGGTTATGCCATATAAATTTCCTCATTTAGGTCCACATTTTAAAAAGTATTTTTTACATCCATTTGATGAATATGCAAATAAGAAATTCCCGTCATAGCAATTAAAAGTCTAATAGATGTAATTCTAGGTACCAGAGAAAAGGTATCAAAACATTCTAAGCCTTCTAGTTACTTAAAATCTTTAGCAACTAGGCTATCTTTATATTTATCAATAGATCTATCCGATTTCAATTTTTTTCGTAAGACCCACTTGCAACCAATTATTTTACAACCTAATGGTAAATCAACTAACTTCCAAGTTTTATTGAAAAATAATAATTTTATTTTATCATTTACAGCCTCTTTCCAAAAAATAGAATCATGTGAAGATAAAACTTCTTGTAAAGTGAGAAGATTATCTCCAACATTAAAAACATAAAAATTACGATAATTTTTTTTTCCTACTCTAACTCTTTTACTTCTTCTTAACTAAAAATCATTAATTTCTTTATAATTTTTCAAAATAGAGGTAGAAGAATTAAGTGGTGACAAAATATTTTGTTCAATCCTTTAACCCTCACTATTTTTAGGATCAAAAGAAAATTTATTTTCATGAAAGTTAGCATCACATGATTCTATTATAATATTATCCTCAAGATTAAAAAATCTATAGGCTATTTGAAGTATAATCAAGAAAAACACAAGTAGTAACTTTCTTACCCAACTTTGTAATTTGGGAATCCATTAGCCTCACAAAGGCTAACCAATTCAAAACTCTTAGATATCTCAAGCTTGACTCGTGAATTTTCCACAACTCAAAAGGTGTCAATTTAGACTTTTTATAAGGTACGTGATTCAACACAACAAGTCAAGTTTGGGATATCTAGGTGTTTTGGGTTGTCAACCCAAAACTCTGAGATATCCCAAATTTTGTTTGTGACCTTTCCACAACTTAAAAAGTGTCAATTTAGATTATTTTTTTATGAGGCACATGATTCAACACACAATAGGCAGTCAAAATAGCTTCACCCCACGAATTTAAAGGTGCATTTAACTCAATAAGCAAGTCATTAGTCAATTCAACCAAAGTTCTACATTTCCTTTCTGCTACATCATTAGATGCAGGAGAATAAGGAGGACTTTCATTAATTATTTTCAATGATTTAACAAAAGAATTAAACTCATTTGACTCATATTCACAGTCTCTATCACTTCTAATTCTTTTTTATTTTTCTCTCAAGCTGATCTTCAATCTCATGGAGATAAATTTAAAATTTTCAGAAGCATCACTTTTATTTTTCATTAAGTAAACATATGTAAACTTAGAAAAATAATCAATGAAAGTGATGAAATATCTATTTCCTCCCCCAGTTAAAATTTCTTCAAATTCACAAATGTCAAGTGTGAATTAATTCTAATATATCATTTTTTTCTTTCAATTTGAAAATGAGGCCTTTTAGTAATTTTGACTTTACTGCAAGCCTCACACTTCAAAAAAAATTAATCACTATGCAATTCTTTCCATCCCGATAAAGCGAGTCACCCGTGATTCGATAGTTCCATTTTCCGCTGATGCAGGCCGATTGGGATCCCAGCAGTCAAACCACTGTGTTCGTTCCTCACCCTCCTTCCAATCAAATCTATTCTAAGGTGTCCGGAGGCAGGGGAAATAAAGGAGGGATTGATCGACCAACTTGAACAGATCCATAACCTGCTTCCATCTGTCCTGAATGAGGGAATTAAGGCGGGTATAGTCGAACTGAACTGCTTGATTCTAAGGAGTAAGGGAATTGGAGACTTCCCCAATCGGAGCCCAGACCCGGAGGTGGTGGCTGAACTCGCCGCAGAGTTCAGGAGCGGAAAGCCACTTGACTGTAAGGAAAGGAGCGAGCAAGACTATCTTGGTGAATGCAATAAGAACCGGCTGCTCGCCGCAGCAGAGTGCTTTGCCCATGCTGCTATCCGCCGCCGAAGCGCTCAAGGGATTCGTGCTTGAATGTCGAGATCAGGGGACTCTATCCAATCCATGCGGAAAATCTGTTTGTGGTGGAAAAAAGTCAACCAACATAACAATCATTAATATGACACAAACAAGCATGCCAAAAATTAGTAAAAGAAAGCATATAAACAGAATTAGAAACTTTATTGATTTCAACATTCAACATCCATCACAATCATATCTCTTTACAATTACATATTGATCAAATTCAACAATCTTTTTTGAAGCATGCACGCTTTTTTAAGAAGAAAACTAGACATTAACTATCTTCTCATAGAAGGCATATAAAGTACATCTTTCAAAGTTTATACATTTTCAGAGGTAAATCATAATTTGATATCTCCCGTTTCAAGTGCTTGAGTAGGATGAGAATCGACATGCATGATGGTTTGGGCTCATCAAAATGATTATAGTACTTCCGTTTAAAAAAGAATTACCTCATTTCTTTTTTAGTTTCTTTAAAAAAGGACGACCTCTTTCCTATTTTGGTAACATTTTATTTTTGTTTTTCACATGGCATGTTTAAGGTCATAATATTAAAGGACATTTTGATACATTTGACATAACTTTAATTTATGACCACAAGATTAAAAAGTGTTATTTATTTTCTTAAGTTTGTGTCAAGCCAAACTA
Source organism: Solanum acaule (assembly GCA_036250505.1). Taxonomy (NCBI): domain Eukaryota; kingdom Viridiplantae; phylum Streptophyta; class Magnoliopsida; order Solanales; family Solanaceae; genus Solanum; species Solanum acaule. Next base: position 4,367 of record JAJOOR010013484.1, on the reverse strand, counting down.
AGTCATTTTTTTAAAAAAATAGAGGGAGTATTTTTTAACTAATCTTTATCTTAACAGACATGATAATTTGCACCAGAATCATCCCACTATACATCAATATCCCTAATCATGTTTATGTTTGTAATCAGTGCTACAAAAGACTATTCCGTAACGTTTATCTGAGGTGTAGGATCATGTTTTTAAAATCTGTAAAATCGAGCAATATGCCCACTCTTCCCACAGATAAAGCACGACCCCTTATCTTGAACTTGTTGATTTTGTGTTTGATTATTTCTACCATTATTTTTCGTGAAATTTTTCTTCTAAGGCTTCATAGAAGTGTTTTTGTGAGAATCAAGAATAGCATTATTTGAAGTAATTAAATTTACCTCCGTTGTGATGTTGCTCTCTTCTAACTGTAAAAGTGTATCTTGGCCCCTTGCCTCCTCTTCCATGCCGATTTTCATCATCAACGCCTCAAGAGAGGTTTCCTTTTGTTTATGGTGCATAGCTTTTAGAAATTCCTTTCAAGAAAGTGAAAATTTATCTACTATGCCACAAAAAATAAAGTTAACTCCAACAATCATTATAAAGTCTTGAACTTGATCCACCGTTATTTCCTTGTCCATCATTTGGAAATAAAAATATCGACTAGCAGCATATTTTTCCACTGCAGCTTCTTCTATATCAATTGTGCTATGCTTTTCGATTTTCTTTACACTAGAGTAAGTTGTATCATAATAATCATAAAAATTATCACATACACAGTTAAGAATATAATACGGACACTCATAAGAATCACTATTATACTTTTCTACTTTCTTGTAATGAGAAATAAGTTCATCATCATTCATGGAGGTGTCATCAACTTTCTTAGGATTCTTCTCAGTTAGTACATAAGAAATATTGAGAAGACTTACATAGCAGAGTACTTTACCACAATCATATATCTTTCAACTTCAGTTTGAACATCCATCAGAATCATATCTCTTTCCCACAAAAATACCATTTTTCACAATTATATATTGATCAAATTCATCTATCTTTTTTAAGCATGCATGCTTTTTTAAGAAGAAAACTAGACATTAACTTTCTTCTCATAGAAGGAGTATAAAGTACATCTTTCAAAGTTAATACATTTTCAGAGGTAAATCATAATTTGATATCTCCCGTTTCAAGTGCTTGAGTAGGGTGAGAATCACTGCATGATGGTTTGGGCTCATCAAAAGGATTATACTACTTCCGTTTAAAAAAGAATGACCTCATTTCTTTTTTAGTTTCTTTAGAAAAGAAGGACTTCTTTCCTATTTTGGTAACAGTTTAATTTTAGTTTTTCACATGGCATGATTAAGGTCATAAGATTAAAGGACATTTTGATACATTTGACATAACTTTAATTTATGACCACAAGATTAAAAAGTGTTCTTTATTTTCTTAAATTTCACGTCAAGTCAAACTAGGTCTTTTTGAAAAAAAAACAGAGGGAGTATTTTTAAACCAATCTTTATCTTAACAGACATTATAATTTGCACCAGAATCATCCCACTATACATCAATATTCTTAATCATGTTTATGTTTGTAATCACTGCTACTCTTCTATAACATTGATCTGAGGTGTAGGATCATATTTTCGAAATCAGCAAAATCGAGCAATATGCCCACTCTTGTCACAGATAAAGCATGATCCATTATCTTGAACTTGTTGATTTTGTGTTTGATTATTTCTATCATTATTTTTCTTGAATTTTTTCTTCTAAAGCTTCATAGAAGTGTTTTTGTGAGAATCAATAGTAGCATTCTTTGAAGTAATTAAATTTACCTCGTTGTGATGTTCCTCTCTTCTAACTGTAAAAGTGTATCTTGGCCCCTTGCCTCCTCTTCCATGCCGATTTTCATCATCAACTCCTCAAGTGAAGTTTCCTTTTGTTTATGGTGCATAGCTTTTAGAAATTTCTTTCAAGAAAGTGGAAGTTTATCTACTATGCCACAAAAAATAAAGTTATCTCCAACAATCATTATAATGTCTTGAACTTGATCCACCGTTATTTTTTTGTCCATCATTTGAAAACAAAAAAATTGACTAGCAGCATATTTTTCCGCTCTAGCTTCTTCGATATCAATTATGCTATGCTTTTCAATTTTCATTGCACTAGAGTAAGTTCTATCATAATAATCACAAAAATTATCACATAAACAGTTAAGAATCTAATACGGACACTCATAGGAATCACTATTATACTTTTCCACTTTCTTGTAGTGAGAAATAGTTCATCATCATTCATGGAGGTGTCATCAACTTTCTTAGGATTATTCTCAGTTAGCACATAAGAAATATTGAGAAGACTTAAATAAAAAGTACTTTACCCTTCGATTTCTTGAATGATTACAATTAAATCGAAATGACTTGTTAATATCTCTCATCTTGACATTCACAGAGTTTTTTAATCGCTGCCACTGTGAATCTCTTTAAAATTGTTGGTGAAATTACATATTACAAATTACAACTGAAAAATAAAATGAAGAAAATAAAAATATATTCTAGCTGAGGTGCGGATCTCTCACTCTCTTTAAGAAGCCCAGTACAACAAAAATTTCACCGGTCCAACAGTAGCTCTCTTGACTTGTCCCCTCCAGAATACAACAGTCAATTCATAAAGTACAACTTAGCAAACTCTGGACAAAAGTTGAGTTCAAAGCTCCATAAAAAGAATATCTCCCTTTAATTAATAAAAAACTCTATTTTTGAGTAACTTTTATGCACTATGTATTTTCTTATCCTCAAAACCAAGGAAGATAAATGACCTAGAGGTTACATACGTTACAAGGTGTAACGGAGGAATAAAGAATGAAATAAAGTGAGTGTCATCAATGACTAATGAAGATGTTGCCCAAGACCCCCCAACATTCTTTGGAATGTTCATCACAAATAAATAATATTCCCTCCATCTCATTTTATGTGAGATAGTTTGACTCGGCACGGAGTTTAAGAAAGAAAGGAAAACTTTTAAAATTTGTGGTTCAAAATGAAAGATAGAAATTTGTGTGGCTATAAATCATTTCATTAAGAGTAAAGTAGACATTTTAAAGTTAAATTATTACTTCATATAGAAATGTGTCATTCTTTTTGGGACTGACTAAAAAGGAAAGTAAGTCACATAAATTGGGACAGAAGGAGTAGCAATTAAGCAACTGAACTTCAATGCCAAATAAAAACACAGCATAGGTTTCAAACTTGGAAGAGAAGGAAGTTAAAAGGGTCAAGGCAAAGAGATACTTACATCCAAATATGAAGGCTCGAGACTACCACCACAGTAGAATTCATGAGGAGATGGACTTTCTTTGACCACCTAGAGAAAAATAAATATATGGAGTTGGTTAGAAACTACCGAGGAGGAACGAAAAAGAAAAATCAGATGTGAATAACATTTAATTTTGTTTTAAAAAGAGACATCTTATATGTCTAATAATAAAATAACAATGTATCATTAATTTCTTTCTTTTTGATTTCATGTATGTTTAAATAGGTAACAATATTTTTGCCACATCAATTTTCAGGAATATTTTGTTTCACTTAAAACAAGGTTAGGGGATAATGAAACGTTTGAAAGTTAAAATGTGAAGCTCACATTTTGGATAAATATAGGAGGTAAAACAATGTATTTTTTCATTGGTAATTTATTGAAGAATACTGGTTTGAGATAAGTTAATTTGAGATTGTAGTTCACATTTATTCGTGAGCAAGTGAACCACAAGTAAAATACTTAAAGATGACAAATGAGGCGGAGTGGCGTAAATTTACATAAATTCACAAAGACTTTGAGCTACTCCACCCCCTATAGCATGTCATAATTTTTTATTTTTTCCTATTCACTTCGCACCGTATAATTTATTGATTTTTTAATTAAAAAAATATGTAATTATCAATCTATATTACTAATGTTGAAATAATAAAGAGGAGTGAAATTAAATAAGATAAGAGTGAAATCTGAAAAAATTATAAGAATATGTTAAGGATTCAAGTTTGATAATGTCCAAACAATTTACTAACTGCTAAGAGAGGGTGGGGGGTGGGTGGGGGGGATTTTGTATGATATTTGACTTGTAATTAAGAGCCCTTAGGGTTGGCAATCGGGCGAGCTAGGGTTGGCGGGATAAACCTTAACCTGCTAGGATTTTAATCAATCGTACCCTATTTTGTTTAGAATTATCCCAACATTTTGTTCCTCTGCCCTTCCATGCTAAGCTCTACTCTCCCCCGCCCCATTTAATATGCACACTCACAGAACAAAAACACTAACAACAACAACTTTTATTTTCAACTACCCACTTCACAAAAAAAAAAAACACAAAAGGCATACATTGATTTATACTTTAGAACATCACAAAG
>JAJOOR010013483.1:0-32526 GCA_036250505.1 Solanum acaule | reverse complement strand
GTGAAACAAAATCTTGATTGAATGATTGTAGTAACAAGTAACAAATGTAGCAAGATTTATATTTGCAACAATCAATAAAAGATAAAACTAGGGTGTTTGTGTTCCCCAAAAGTCCTTAACTCGGTGAACCTCATAGTACTAACATTGTCTTGTGTCTATCATGCAAAGTTGGTAATTAGGTATAACCTAAGTGGTTGGTCCCCTAAATAGAATATTTTCACCACGTAACTAGGTTCGTCTATAGGTGTATACTTTAATAACTCTTATCCTTGACCCCAGTTATGTTATACCTTGATCCATTTAAGCTATTAGATGATGGTTGGTAGCCTCAAATCTATGTTGTATAGTCCTTTTTCCCATTTGTTACCCCCTTGGTCCAGCAAGTAGGAATAAGCCGATTTCTAATCAAAATGAAGAGAAAAATAATCCATCCATAAACATTTTTCAAGAATTACTAGTTATTAGGTATACTTTGTTAATTTCTCATGGTTCCCACAACCTTAGTTGTGAAATTAGCTACTCATGCTTGGATGATCACAATTCATATTAATTTGGTTAAAATAAATCATGAACTTACAATTAGCGTAGTTGAGTTCTGAAATCTTGAATTGAAGTTGCAAAATAGTGATAAAGATCAATGATATAATTATAAACCAAAGGATTCAAGAATTGAAGCTCACTTCATTTCTTAAAAGAAATATTTTCTTTAGATTTGGTACACCAAGGGTAATAACCAGCGATGGAGATTCCCACTTTTGTAATAAGTTGGTCTAGGTGTTTCTTGAGAAATATGGTGTTTGACATAGCGTATAAACTCCTTACCATCTGCAATCTAGTGGACCTTGTTCATAAATCTAGGGTGAATAAATTCATAGAGGACTTGTTCTACGGGTCCCACCTACGAGTCGTAGTTCATTCGATGAACCGTAGATGGTACCCATAGAAACCTCAGTACAACTGCCTCTTTAGGTCTGCGAGTGCACAATATGAACCGTAGAAAGTTTTATGGTCTATAGTCTGCACTCTAGACTCCAGGTATGTTTCTCAAAATTTACTAACTGTTGTGTTGACCTAAAGCCTTTGAAATTCCTATGGTCAGTAGACGGTATTTTGTGAAGGCCTAGGGGTGTTCATGTTTCGTTGGAATACCTCCTTCTCTTTGACAACTATCACAAAACTAGGTGACAACTATCACAAGACTAGTAATACCCACATTGAAAGATTTTTAAGGCAATTCGGATATCACTATGATGACGTCCAAAAGGTGATGAATGACATGCCTCAAATATTCTTATCATCTCAACCTCACGTATACGGTGACGAATAATCCTATTAGTACAAACACGGAATAAGTATGGCTCTTCCTATATGAACTTCTTCACATCAGGAAAAGGACTTTCTGAAATGGTGAAAGGACAAATCTAAAGGTACCACATCACTCATGAAATAATTAGCAAAATCAGCGAACCGTGGGATCATATCATATAAAGCAGCGAAGACTTGCTCATCTAGAAAAGTATCATCTATCTCAAACTCATCGGCCAATTTCAACATTGCTTCTATTTCCTATTTGGACAAACGATCAACAACTTGATTTTTGATCCCTTTTTCTGTCTCTAACTTCAAAAATGATTTCTTGGAACAACAACACCCAAGGAATCACTCTTGGTTAAGAATCCTACTTTGCCATAAGGTACCTGAATGCTGCATGATTAGTGTGCACAATGACTTTGGTGCCAAGCAACTATGATCTAAATTTCTCGAACGAGAAGACTACAACAAGCAATTCTTATTCAGTGACTGTGTAATTTCTTTGAGTAATATTCATGGCATTGTTAGCTTAGTATATGGCGTGAAGAATCTTCTCAAGCCTTTGACCTAGCACTATGTCAAGCGCCACCCCGTTTGCATCACACATAACTTCAAATGGTTGTCCCTAATCCGGTGAAATAATGATAGATGCAAAAATAAGCTTCTCTTTCAATCCTTCAAACGCCTTCAGACAAGCTTCATCAAACTCAAACTTCATCTCCTTCTCAAGTAACTTTCATAATAGGTGCGATATCTTGTAGAAATCTTTGATAAATATTTGATAAAAGTTAGCATGTCCTAGAAAGCTTCTAACATCCTTCGCAGAGATATGTGGAGGCAATTTTTCAATTTAGCTTGATCCACTTCAATGCCTTTGTTGGAGATTTGATGACCAAGAACCATGTCTCTTTTCCCCATTAACTGAAACTTCTCCCAATTTAGCACAAGATTGCATTATTCACACCATTTCAGTACATCACCTACATGAGCCAAGCAATCATCATACGAGTCACCTACTACAAAAAAATCATCCATGAAAACCTCAATAGTGTCTTACACAATGTTTGAGAATATAGAAATCATGCAACGTTTAAAAGTCATTGGTACATTACACAACCCGAAAGACATCCTCTTGAGAGCAAACACCTTATATGAGAAAGTGAAAGTGGTCTTCTCTTGGTCTTCAGGATTGATAGAAATTTGATTGTAGCTTGAGTACCCGTCAAGAAAATAGTGCCATCTTTTACGAGCAAAATGATCTAAAATATGATCCATGAACGCCATTAGGAAGTGATATTTCTTTGTCCATGCATTCAATTTGCGATAATTCAAGCACACTCTCCAACTAGTGACCGGCCTCACATGTATGGTCTCATTCTTTGCATTGGGAACGATGGTGATTCCTCCCTTCTTAGGCACACATTGATCAGGGCTTACCTATTTACTTTCAGCAATCGGATAAACCTCTCCAGCATCTAACCACTTGATGATTTCATTCTTGATGACTTCTTGCATCGGTGGATTAAGTGTCCTTTGGTGCTTAATGCTAGGTTTGCAGTCAGGCATGAGTTGGATTTTATGAGAACATGTACCTGATGGAATGCCTATGATTTCAGCAATAGTCAATCCAATCGCCCTCTTGAAGAATCTCAACATAGATGGCAAAGCCTCTACTTTTTCTTCAATAAATCTGCAGCAATGATGACTGCAAAGTATTGTTTGGGCCAGAAACACATACCTCAAGTGAGATGGGAGAGCTTTGAGTTCCAACTTCAGAGGCTCATAATTGGATGGTTTTGTAGGTGGGATCTCTCTATTCTTCTTATCCAGCTCCAACTTCTTTGGTGTATAAATAAACTTCTCTAATACATTAAGTGCACTGACCATTTGGTCATACTCCTCAATGTGTTCTCCATTGAAGTTCATAATCATTGTCGCTAGCACCTTTACACCAAGTCTTCTTCAATTGGCACCTCTAGTTGCTCCTCAATAGTAAAGTTCAGGATGCACAATACTTTGAGATCACTTTGATGATCTATCCATTGACAGATGTTGATAGTTACCTCTTCATTATTCAGCCTGAACAACATCTTTCCTTTTTTCATATCAACCAAAGCACACCCAGTTGTAAGGAATAGTCATCCTAAGATAATGGGCAATTCAAAATCAACCTTGCAGTCCAGAATCACAAAGTCCGTAGAGAATATGAAAGCTTCAACCTTAACTAGAACATCATGAAGGACACCAATTGATTGATTTATAGTGCTATCCGCTATAAATAGCCTCATTGAAAGCGGTTTTGGGGCCTCTTAAACCCAACTTTCTGAACAACAATAAAGGAATCAAGTTTATGATAGCACCCAAATCATATAGATCTTTAACAAAACGAAATGCACCAATTATATATGGAATTGGGAAAGTTTTGGGATCCTCCTTGTTCTAAACTAATGATATGGTGGACATGGCACTATAATGTTGCAACTTGTCACACCCTTCCAAACTATCAGCCCTTTTCTTAGTCACTAGATCCTTCATGAACTTTGTGTAGCCCGACATTTGTTCTAGCGCTTCAATTAGACGAACGTTGATTGAGAGTTGCTTCAACATTAAGATGAACTTCCGATATTTACCTTCCTCAGTTTTCTTGACTAATCTTTGATGAAATGAGGAGGAGGTTGAGGCATCAGAATTATCTTTTCAGTGGCTTCATCTTCTTTCCCGACTTGATCTTTGGGTTTCTCCACTTCTTCAACTCCAGTATCTTCGAGTTCCTTTTAACTTTCCACTACTCTAGGCATAGGATGATTGATAGTTTGCTTTCTACCTCATGTAGTGATTGCCATGTTGTGCCCATCATTCTACAGATTTTTTATAGTAATGCTTGGAATTTCCTTTATGGTGTGGATTCGCGGATGAAGAAAGTTTACCCAACTACTGCTTGATCTGTTTAATGGATACTACAAGTGAATGTATATTTTGACCTATGCTTGGTAGATGATGTACCACATATATATGGTACATATAATGCTTTAAACTTGAGGTTTTTCATGTCTTTTAAGCACTTGTTAGTAGATCTGATTGTATTTTATCTTTGTTTTACAGAAAAATAGGTTTTGGCAAGTTGAGTTGAAAAGTACACTGAAACAATAGGTTTTTGAGGTTCGACAAGTTCACCTATGAGCCACAGACTTTTCTACGATCCATAGGAACGAGTCATAAAGTAACAAGTGGCTTTTGGAACTAAGTATGGAGTAACGAGACCAGACTACGAGCCGTAGGACCAAGTCGAGAAGATACGAGAGATTTTGATCTCCGGTACATGGACTATGATTAGACAGGACTTGTCGTGCAAAGGTCTACAAGCTATAGAACATGTTCGTAGAAAGAGTCCAAAGAAATATTCGGAATGCTACTTCCACAAAAAGTCTACGAGCCATATAAACTCCTACGAGTCGTAGACCTAAACTGTAGAAACGACTGCCGAGTCCTACTTTTTTTTATGTTTTCTTAGTCTATTTTAATTAGTATTAGATATCTATAAATAGTCTTTTTTATTTATTTTTTGGATCTTAGATAGTTCACAGTTTGGAGTTTTGTTTTAAGAATTAATTGTTCAAACACTTTTCCATTTTAATTCTGGAATGGTTTGTTTATATTACATATTTTTTTCATCAATTTAAGATTCTGGAATTTAACTACTCTAATTGTAAGTGCAATAATTTATCTTAACCAAATTAATATGAATTGTTATCAATCAAGCATGAGTAGATAAATCCACAACTAGCGTTGTGGGAACCATGAGAAATTAACAAGCTAGACCCAATAACTAGTAATTCTTGAATAGTGTTTATGCATGTATTGTTTCTCTCTTCACTTTGATTGCTTTTTAACATAGGCCTACATTAGAACTCACCTTATTTCTACTTGCCTGACCAAAGGGGTAACGCATGGGAAAAGGAATTATAAAACAGAGATTTCAGGGTACCAACCCTTATCTAATAGCTTGAACAGACCAAGAATAGCTAATTTGGGGTCAAGGGTAAGGGTTAGTAAGCCATACACCAGTAGACCGACCAAAGTTGCAAGGTCAAATTCAGTTAGGTAGGTGACTATCCACTTATGTGATACCTAACTTACCGACTTTGCATGCTAGGCATTATACAAGGTTACTACTACGAGATTTGTTGCGTTAAGACTTGAAAGGAACATAAATATCCTCATTTTATCTTCTATTGATTTTACAAACATTCAATCCTGTTTACGACTCTTTATTTGAGCAACAACCGCTTATACTTCTTTTGGAAGGTGTAATTTGGGCGTATCAAATTTTGGTGCTGCTGCGGGGGAATAAGGCTTTTGGATTGATCTATTTTTTTATTGGAGTGTTAGTCATTATTTCCTGATTTACATTTTCTTTTTTTTTTGTTTCTTACAGGTTTAGTTCTAAGTGTATGCCAAGTACACTGAGTAAAGGTTTTCCCTTAGCCCCATATAATCCAAAACTAAATAAAAATCTTTGAAGAATGGCCAACACCGGACGTAGCCAAAATCTAGGATTTAATGAAGATCCAGTTGGAAGGGGGCAAGAGGGTAAATGAAGCTCGTGTAGAAGAAGTACAGGAAAACAACCAGAACAACCCACTGATAGTGCAACATTAACCTCCACCCAGAGAGACAGCAGCAGTCGAGGTGTGAAATAATTGCAGGGTTGATCATGATGCTATTCAAACAACAAGTGCCATCTTTGTACCTCCACTGCTGCACGAATTAACGTTCATTGTCACTAAACGTATGATGCAAATTCTCACATTTAGAGGGTTATTTTCTGGTATGCCATCTGAAGTCCCATATACCCATCTTAGCAAAGTTACCAGGGTTTGTAAAAGCAGTGTGGGTAGGCCAGACTTAGACATAGATGTCAAGTTGCGTGTATTCCCATTATCATTGACTGGTGATGCAAGTGTGTGGCTATTTGATCTCCCATATAAATCAATTACCACATGAGATTAGTTGAACAAAATATTCCTAGAGAAATACTTTTCATTGTCAAAGAAGTTGAAGCTGAAGGATAGAATTACCAACTTCGAGCAGCTACCCGGAGAGTCAGTGAGTGTTGCATGCGAGTGATTTATAAGTTATCTAAGAATTTTACTGAACCACAAGATAGATAATGAGTCACTCAAGGAGTTTTTCTAAAGAGAACTGGATGACAGTGGTAAAGAGTTGGCACATACTATCACATGAGGATCCTTTGGAGCAAACACATTTGAGCAAGTTGCAAAGAAACTTGAAATGATTGTTGAAATTAATAAAGCTTGGTGTATTAGAGGTACATATACTGAAAGGAGTACGGCTTTGGTAAAGTTAACCCACAACTAAGCAAATGAGAAGATGTGTCAAGAAGTGGCACAATTAAGAACGGAATTACTAGCCTAAACTAAGGATTCTGCAATCCAGCCTAAGGCTCCTATGGGAATCAAGGAAACATGAATAAGGGAGAAATATTAAATCTATCACATACAATACCTAACCACATTCCATCTATACTAAGCAATATGTTTTAGAGCACAATCTAAGAGAGAGTAGACCACAACCTACCTAGAAGCTGAACTGAAATCTCGACCCATCCATGAGCTTCCCACCCCTTCTCAACGTCCTTTGAATGCCATGATACTATCAACATTGTAAACTACAAGTTACTAAGAGAAGAAAGATAACAATATTGCTACAATATAATCCAAGACCGAAATTGGGTAAAAACATAGGCCCATGAGACCCATTAATGGAATTCTGAAATTGAATATGTCACTAGGTCCATAATATCTCTAGGAACTTGTACCCAAAAATTGGGCAAAATTGGAGCTCGAGAACCCAACTAAAACAATCCTGCAAAACTCGAATTCATGAAACACCATTAAAGACAAGGAATGGAGGTTCAGAACGAGAATTTACCTCCTAGACATTTCCCCAATTACAGCTCCCTAGCTCAAGAAATTGAAGTTTGAAAATTGAGAATGGGGATGATTTTTCGAGACTGAATGACCTCTGTGAAGGCGGTCCCTTACCCACGATTATTTAAGTTAATTAGATTGGATCAACACTGACCCTTCTCTATGAATGCGGGACTGAATCCGCGAATGCGAAAGGTCAGAGGCCCAACACTCCACAAATGTGTGAGCATGTATGCGAATGTGGAGGTCAAGGCACCCAACACTGCATGAATGCAACACCAGGCTCACGAACGCAGAGACAAATTAGTGGCCTCCATAAACACAGTTCTAGGTGTGCAAACGTGAAGCACAAGGCTGTTGGACCAGCTAAGAATATGAGTTGAAAAATACTCTAACGAGGTGCTCGAGATTCATGCAGAACCTCATACACGCAAATAAGCTATGCTACTCCCACCAAATTCAATAATCTGGACTCAACGAATATATTAAAACTTCAAGCAAAGGTTGTCTCGCAAAATAGGTTCGCACACCCAAGGCTCTATTTTAGCCATAAGACACAAGGTAGCTCAAAATGAGCTCGGAAGACTCGAGGCCACTAAAGGTACATCTAGACCAAACTCGACGTTCTTGAGCTAATGAAACCATCAAAATTGTATTCTCAAGCTGCCTACATAAAATTTTGACAGGTGTGAACTGTTCAAAGTTTAGAAGCTCCAAAATAGGAAAACATGCACAAAAATCAAACAAATGACTAGGCGGCCAACCTATCGGTCCCAAGAAGTCATAAATAACTTTGGGTCTCTAGAGAAAATGTATAAACGCTAAAGAGATCGAAAATAGAGGAAATTACCTGGAGGGTCATTACATCTATACTTATTTGATAAGTTGATATGGTAAATCTCATCTCATTCATACTCTACACGTGTGTATACAAATTGATGCTCCTTTTTAATTTCCCAAAATGTTGTTCCTTGACCTGACACAATCCTTAATAAACTTTAATTACATGTATATTTTACTAATCTAACCTTATTAATGATGTTTTTGCCTTATGTGATAAGAAAATATTGAAATCTTATCTGATTAATAATCTACATATATGTGTGTACAAAAATATCGGTTTTAATGATCCTTTTTAATTCCCAAAATGTCATTTGTTGATCTACATCGTGGAACCACTCAGCAATCTGCCAACTGCTCCTTTCTCTTGCCAACTTGATTTACTCCTTCAGGGCTTTGCACACTAGAGCTTTAGGCGATCAAATGGCCACTCGGCGACTCGCCAAATGGACTTAGTGATCACCAAACTCTATTTTCTTCACTCTTTCATCTTACTTCATTCCTTTTTGCACGTTAGTATCTTTTCATTGTTCCTCAATCCATATACCTAGAAATCAAGGGTTTTACATCAGTTATTGGCACAAAACAAGCATTTGAGGACACTATATCATTATAAATAAAGCCCTAAATGAGTCCAAATCTCAGACTCATCAATGTACCATCCAAACATTAGAAGATATGTTGAGGGCATGTGTTATAGATTTCAAGGGTAATTGGGATGACCGCTTGCCATTATTAGAGTTTGCCTACAATAATAGCTATCACTCAAGTATCGGTATGGCTCCTTTTGAAGCCTTGTATGGTAGGAGATGTAGGTCTTCGGTTGGTTGGTTTGAGGTTAGTGAAATTGCTCTTATTGGTCGCAAACTAGTTTATGAGGCTATTGAGAAAGTCCGACTCATTAGAGAGAGGTTGAGAACGGCCTAAAGTCGGCAAAAGACTTTTGCCGATGTTAGAGAATGGATCTAGAATTTGAAGTTAATGATTGGGTCTATCTAAACAATTTCAACTATGAAAGGTGTGATGAGGTTTGGCAAGAAGAGGAAACTTAGTCCTCGGTATATGGGCCCATCACAAATTTTGAAGCATATTGGGAAAGTTGCCCATGAGTTAGATTTGCCAAATGAGTTGGCTCTGGTTCATCTGGTATTTCATGTTTCCATGTTTAAGAAGTGTATTGGAGATCTGGCATCCATTATCCCCTTAGAAGGCTTAGGGGTTTATGAGAGTCTCTCATATAAGGAAGTTCCGGTAGAAATCCTAGACCGACAAGTTAAGAGGTTGAGAAATAAGGAAATAGTTTTCGTAAAGGTTTTATGGAGAAATCATCTAGTTGAGGGTGCTACTTGGGAGGCCGAAGCCGATATGAAGTCCTGATAACCTCATCTCTTTCTTTCTACTCCTATTCAAGCTTGAGGTAAGTAGTTCCTCTTGAGTTTTAGTGTTTTAGGAGTCATGTGTGTTATATATGTTTTCCCATGATTTCCTTATGTTATGCATGTTCTTGATGAAATTCATGTTTAGTAAGAAAAATGAGTTTTCATGATTTATATATTTCTCATGTTGTTGAGCATTTAGTATGAGTTGCATATTTGACTTTATGAGATGAGTTGATGGACATGCTTTAGTATGCTTTTGAGAATGATTGCATATTAGCTCCATGATGTTGTGTTGAGCATGTTTTTAGTTGGAGAAGTAGCTCTTTCTATGAATATGAGAAATATTGAGTTTCATGCACATTGGGTTGTTAGGTATAGCTCATATTTCCTTGTGTTGCATTGATTGTGTTGAGATAGAGTTGAAGTTTCCTCCTTTGGATTTTGCATTATTTTGATGTTTTCATGCATGTTGGGCAGCTAGTCTTTAGTCTTTATTTCCATAAGGTGTTTAGATCGTCATTCGAGGACGAATGTTTCCATGGGGGAGATAATGTAACATTCCGAAAACTAGTAGACTAAACTAGAGCCTAATGTAAGGGTTAGAGTCGTAAATAACTCCCGATACTCAATATATGTGATTTTGGGTTTAAACGTCAAGGTACGACTCTCCAAGGACCAACCAAGGGTCCTTGAGGAGGACCCTAAAACAAGGCCCCAAAGTAGTCCGCCCACGAGGGGGACATATGGCCAGTAGGTAGACCCACGCCCCGTGGGTGGGGGTTGTGGGTCAAGGCTCCAGAAAACCATCCCCAGAACCCAACCCACGGTTCACCAGCACGCCACATAGGTCCATCCACAGACCGTGGGTGGGTGGCCGTGGGTGGTCCTAAAACTGCCATTTGGCAGTTAGACTTAGGTGTCTTTTGGGGTTTTCCTTTTTAATTAATTATTAAGTGATATCATTTTAGCCTATTTTTAAACAACTATATAAGTATTTTAGACAACTAAACTAACTCATCTAAATCATAATTTGTAAATCAAAACCAAAACCCTCTCCAAAATATTCTCTCTAGAACTCCAAGGAAGAAGGAGAAGAAGAAAGGTGAGGCTAGGATTGAAGGATCCATCTTTTCTACTGAATTTCGTGGGAATTCTTCATCAAGGTATGGTAGTGCTTCATCCATGGATAGTTTTCATCCAAGGAGTCCCTTCAAACTCAATTTCAAAACTTGTAATTTCCCTAAAAGCTAGGGTTTTACTCCAAGTCATGGATTCACTTCAAAAATGATTCTAATGATTTATTTGCTTTATATTATGATCACATTGATGATTATTTAATTTTTTTAAGATGAATTCCCCAAAAATCCATGAATTTCCCTATTTTCCCAATTTGGATCTCAAAGTGTGGGTATTGATTGATGCAAGTTAAATATGATAGAATTATGCATGTAGTACTTGAACTACTTGATTTATGTTATCATCCATGTCTAATGTAGTAATTATAGATGTGTTGATGAACTATGATCTATGGTCCTTGAAGGTCAAAGTATATGAATTATGCATGACTATGAGAATTATGTATACTTTTTATGAACACTTTGAGAGTAAAGTGAATATGATTATGATCTAGTTGTTGTGTTGTTGGAAGCTATCCTCATATACATACTTATGTATGAATATGATATGATGTGAAAGGTTTGTCACATGTAGTGATTCTAAGGTTGGAAGACTAGTCTTACCTATCGAATCTAAGAGCTTTAGTATGAGTTATGTTGGATTGAGTGTCAAGACATTCTTCCATAATTATGAACTTAAGTCAAGGCTTAATATGAACTCAATGGGAATTATGCTTAGCACCGAGTGGATAGTGATATGAGATGGAAGCCCTCACGTTAGTAGAGGTAGAGTTTCTAGGAACAATCTCTTGGGATGGAAGCCCTCACATTAGTAGAGGCCAGGTTTTCTAGTAGCAATCCCCTTATCCCATAAACTATGTGCCCTCATAGGTCTTTAGCTAGTGGATCCACCTAAGCTAAGAGTATCGTTCTACCTTAGGCAAGTAGGACAACCTCTTTTCGATGTGCGGTAGACACTGGATTCCATGTGTAGCTCACATGATCTATGTCGGTTAAGGCTATTCCTTATTATGGTAGTATGAACAAGAACTTGAATTATGAACTATAGTTACTCAAGAATTTTTACTTAGTATGGGTGGGATTATGGGATCTTATCTATGCATTGCACAAGTATGTTTTAAGGGTATTTATGGTATGTTTTAAGGGTATTTATGGTATGTTTTAAGGGTATTTATGGTATGTTTCTCTTATGATATGATGATTTATGAATTGTTTATGCTTATGACTTATGTTTCTCCATTATCTTCCAAATTATGCTTTAACTTAGCAAATGGCATACATTCAAATAAAATGTCCCTTTTTAGCATGTTTCAACATTTTTATGCATGGCTATCATACTTAGTGCATTTTTGTACTAACCCATATTTTCTACATTTTTCACAAAGTGTACAGTCCGGTTCTCAATATGGTCCCATTGTAGCTAGAGCTTGGAATTGATCATTCTCCTTGCTTGTTTGGTGATTCCTTATGATTCAAGGACGGATTCTATCATTGTAGTTTCATTCTTGTATTTTCATTTTAGGATTATGTTGTTTTAGGGTTGTGACCCTATATGAGTTCTCAATTGTAATAGATGGCTATTTGAGACAAGTCTAGACTTCTGATGCTTTTATGAAAACTTTTTAAGACTTGAAATGTGTTTTACTCTTTATTGTTCTTTACTTATGTTATGATAAGCTAAGTGGCTTACATACTGCCTTTCGGGGTTCTATGTGCCTTGTTACACCTAGGGGGTACCCCTGGGTCATGACATCTAGTTAGGGTGAGGATGTGGATTCTGAAACCCCTACTATTGAGTCGGTACCCATTGTTAATGAGTTCCCAAAAGTGTTCCCAGATGATTTACCCGATATTCCTCCCGAAAGGGAGATAGACTTTGGTATTGACCTTCTCCCATGTACGCAACCTATTTCTATTCCTCCTTACTGAATGGCTCCGGCAGAACTTAAGGAGTTGAAGGATCAATTGAAAGATTTGTTGGATAAGGGTTTCATCCGACCTAGTATCTCTCCATAGGGTGCTCCAGTTTTGTTTGTTAGAAAGTAAGATGATTCTCTTCGTATGTGTATTGACTATCGCCAGTTGAACAAGGTGACCATTAAGAATACTCCTCTTACAAGGATAGTTGATATGTTTGACCAACTTCAAGGAGCGAGTTACTTCTCTAAGATTAACCTCCGATCGGGTTATCACCAACTAAGGGTGAAAAGGGATGACATTTCGAAGACGGCTTTTCAAACTCGGTATGGTCATTATGAGTTTTTGGTAATGTAGTTTGGCTTGACCAATGCTCCGGCAGCATTTATGGATTTGATGAATAGGGTGTTTATACAATACCTTGTCATGTTTGTGATTATGTTCATTGATGATATATTGATCTGTTAGAGAAGTGAGGATGAGCATATTGATCATTTGAGGATCGTGTTGCGAATTCTCAAGGACCAACAACTCTTTGCAAAGTATAGTATATGTGAGTTTTGGTTAAGGTTCGTAGCTTTTCTTGATCACATTGTTTCAAGTAAGGGTATTGAGGTAGATCCTAAGAAGACGGATGCGGTCAAGAGTTGGCCTAGACCCATATCCCCTTCGGATATTAGTTTCTTGGGTTTAGTTGGTTACTACAGAAGGTTTTTTAAGGGGTTTTCTTCGATTGCCTCTCCTTTGACAACTTTGACTCGAAAGAAGCCTAAGTTCATATGGTCTGAAGCTTGTGAGAAGAGCTTTCAAGAATTGAAGGATAGACTTACTTCCTGTAACACCTCGAATTTGAGATAGGGCAACATAGAAAGTTTCAGGGGTTTCAGGTGCCAGCCACGGAGGCCAACCACGGCCTATGGATGGGACCGTAGGCATGGTCCGTGGATTGGTCACCAAAAACTGCCTAGGGGTCTTAGAACCATGGCCTGACCAACGAACCATCGTTCAGACCACGGTCCGTGGTTGAGGGTCCACCAAGACCGCAAAACCCTAAAATCTTTGAATCAAACGATGCTTGTGCAGCACGAACCGTCGGTCAGTCCATGGTCCATCAGTCGTGGTCCGTAGGTCGTGAAGTCAGCAGTTATTTCAAGGGTAGTTGGGTCTTTTCCTTATTATTTAATCTCTATACTACATAGTTTTTCCAATGTCTAAGACCCCTATATAAGTAATTCTAACACCAACACTCACCCATTCAAGTCATTCTCTCAAATTCACCAAAAGAAATTGGGTTCTTCCTCTCCAAAATATTTCTCTCTCTAGAGCTTGAAGAAGAAGAAAGGGTTGAAGCTAGGTTCAAGGTCAAGTCTCCATACCTCAAGAATTTGTGGGCTTTGATAGTAAGGTGTGATGGATTTTCATCCATGGAATCCTTGAATCCATGCAGCCCTAAGTTCCCCAATTGAAAAGTAGAAATTCCCCAATTTGAGTTAGGGTTTTCTTCTAAGTTGTGGGTCTTGATAAATGTTGATCCAATTGATTTGGTTATGATTGTTTATCCATGAGTTGAGAGGATTAAATTTTTTTAGGATGAATTTACATGTGCACATGCTTAACCTATGTTTCTAAGTTGAAATTGATGTAAATGGGTTTTTATCGATGAAAGGAGAATCTATGGATTTAGGTGTATTCTTATAGGATAAATGAGGTACATTATGAATTTCTTTGAGATTGAAGCATATATGATGATTATGATATGTATTTCTTTGAGAGTGAAACATATGTTATGAATTGATGATTTTTGATGTGATTGTTGTGGAAAGGATCATTCCCACATGATTTGCTTATGTATGAATGTGAAAGGCTTTCTCACATTGATTGATTCTAGGTTGAAAGGATTGCTCACCTAAAATGAATCTAAGCTACAAACTATGAAATTGATGAGGGTAGAGGCAATTACCCATGACCTCTATATGAGAAGGATATGAGGTGATTACCCATATTCCTTAGAATAAGATAAGAGGTGATTACCCTTATTCCTTGAAGTTGAACAATAGGCGACTACCCACATTCCTATAATGATGGGACATGGAGGCAAGTAACCATGATCCTTTATAGAAAGACAAGAGGCGAATACCCATGTCACATGATGTTGGACTAGAGGTGAGTACCAATGATCCTAAGTAAAGGGACTAGAGGCGACTACCCATGATCCCATAGTAAGTTGGACAAGAGGCGACTACCAATGATCCTTTATGTAAGGCAAGAGGCAAGTACCCATGAGTCTTTATAGTTATGCAAGAGGTGAATCCCTATGTCTTTAAAAGATAAGTTAAGATATGTTATGATAGGTGATGAGCTTGGATGATGGCTTGAGTTTGCCTTCTATGATGAGTAAGACTAGTGGCAGATTACCTATGTCTTGACTAAGTATGAATTGAGGTTACTTCAAGAAGTACCCCTTATATGTGAAATGATCTATTATGTGCATTGATTAGCCTTATGACTTATGTTGTCAAACTCTTATGTTTATGTTGATGTTTATGTAAGTTATCATATTTAGTACATTTTTGTACTAATGCATACTCTTGCCTATATTTCTTATCCAATTGTAGGACCCGGCGTTCCTGACTCTCATCCCCGTGGCTAGGATCTATAGTAGAGGCAAGGTTGAAGATTGGTGAGTCCTCATAGTATTCGAGGATTTGGCAATCATTTCCCTTATGTTCTTTCCATTTTAGTTTTCAACATTGTTGTATGGGTTGTGTCCCAAAGATTTTATTGTATTAGATTGTTTTTTAGACAAGTGTATTAGACTTCCGCTTCATTTTATAAAGACTTTGATATTGTTGAAATGTTTTAAATCTTGTCGATTTTCTATTATCTTGACTATGAAAGATAAGTGGCTTATATGATGCCTCTCGGGATCTTGTATGACATGTTACGTCTAAGGGGTACCCTTGGGTCATGACACTTCTGCTCTGGTGTTGACCTTATTGGAAGGGATTGATGGTTTTGTTGTTTATTGTGATGCCTCGAGAATCAGGCTAGGATGTGTACTTATGCAAAATGGGAAACTCATTACCTATGCCTCAAGGCAACTTAAGATTCATGAGAAGAATTATCCTACCCATGACCTTGAACTAGCAGTGGTTGTTTTTGCCTTAAAGATTTGGAGGCATTATTTGTATGGTGTGCATGTAGATGTATTTACCGACCATAAGAGTTTGCAATATGTGTTCAATCAGAAGGATCTAAATCTTTGCCAAAGAAGGTGGCTTGAGTTATTGAAAGATTATGATATGAGTGTTCTCTATCACCCGGTAAAGCTAATGTGGTGGCAGATGCTCTTAGTCGATTATCTATGGGTAGTGTTGCTCATATTGAAGAAGATAAGAAGGAGTTGGTTCGAGATGTTCATAATTGGCCCGATTGGGTGTTCAGTTAGTGGACTCTACCAAGGGTGGTTTTATGGTGCACAATGGGTCAGAATTGTCTTTTGTGGCGGAAGTGAAAGCCAAGCAAGGTCTTGATCCAATGTTGGTTGAATTAAAAGAAGCAGTGTTTAAAAAGTCTGTTGAGGGTTTCTCCCAAGGGGCAGATAATGTACTTAGATATCAAGGTCGTTTGTGTGTTCCTAATGTTGATGACTTCAGGGAACAGATCTTGTCAGAAGCCTATAGTTATCAATATTCCATTCACTTGGGAGCCACCAAGAGGTATCGTGATTTGTGGGAGGTCTATTGGTGGAATGGGATGAAGAAGGATATTGATGAATTTGTGAGTAAGTGTCCTAATTGTCAACAATTGAAAATTGAGTAGTTTGTCTCAAAACATTAGCATTCCTACTTGGAAGTGGGAAGATTTTAATATGGACTTCATTGTTGGTTTGCCTCGCACCCAGCAACAACATTACTCAATTTGGGTTATAGTAGACCGAATGACGAAATCAGCACATTTTATTCCCGTCAAAGTTTCCTATTCGGTAGAGGATTATGCTAAGTTTTACTAGAGAGAGATAGTAAATTTGCATGGAGTTCCATTATCCATTATCTGTGATCGGGGTACACAGTTCACTTCTCAGTTTTGGAAATCTTTCCAAAGGGGTCTTGGTACTTGTGTTAAGCTTAGTACGTCCTTTCATCCCCAAACTGATGGGAAAGCGGAGCGTACTATCAAACTTTGGAAGATATGTTGAGATCTTGTGTGATTGATTTCAAGGGTAATTGGGATGAACATTTGCCATTGATTGAGTTTGCATATAACAATAGTTATCACTCGAGTATTGGTATGGCTCCATTTGAGGCTCTTTATGGTAGGAGGTGTAGATATCCTATAGGTTGGTTTAAGGTGGGTGAAGTTACCCTAATAGGTCCCGAGTTGGTGCATGAGTCCATGGAAAAAGTTTGACTTATTAGAGAAAGGTTGAAAATGGCTCAAAGTCGGCAAAAGTCATATGCCGATGTAAGGAGAAGAGATCTTGAGTTTGATGTTCATGATGGGTTTACTTGAAAATTTTACCCATGAAGGGTGTAACAAGGTTTGGTAAGAAAGGGAAACTTAGTCCCCGTTATGTAGGCCCATATCAGATTTTGAGGCGTGTTGGTAAGGTTGCTTATGAACTAGATTTTCCTAATGAGTTGGCATCAGTGCATCCGGTTTTCCATGTCTCTATGTTGAAGAAATGTATTGGTAATCAGACATCCATAGTTCCCTTAGAAGGTTTGGGAGTTAAGGAGAATCTTTCTTATGAAGAAGTTCCAATTGAGTTTTAGACCGGTAAGTCAAGAAGTTGAGAAATAAAGAAGTTGATTCCGTGAAAGTGTTGTGGAGGAATCAGTTAGTTGAGGTGCTACTTGGGAGGCCTAGGCCGATATGATGTCCTGATATCCTCATATTTTTCCTTCTACCCCTACTCTAGCTTCAGGTAATGAGTTCCTCATGGTTTACTCTTTGTTTTGGAGTCATGTGTCTTAGACATTTCCATGATTTCCTCATTTATGCATGTTCATGAAAAAGTTTACATTTTGAGAATATGAGTTTATTTGATTGATATCTACATGTTTATGTGCATTGAGTATGAGTTGCATATAGACTTCATTATATGATGATTTGAACATGCTTCAGCTTAGAGTTGATGTTTCCTCCTCGGATATGTGCATTGATGAGATTGTTTTCATATTGGGCTGCTAGGTTTAGTTTATATCTTCCTTATGATGTTTTAAATATGTCCTAGCTTGGAGTTGATATTCCTCCTTGGTTATGTGCATTTTGATGAAGTTGCATGACGGGTTCCTAGTTTAGAGTCCTTTTCTCTTATGACGTCTTGAACATAATTTGAGGATGAATAATCCCAACGGGGAGGTAATGTAACATATCAAATTCGAGAAGGTTATAATAGTAAGTTTTCATAAGCTTTTGGTTCCATCCGACGGAGGCCAGCCACGGCATGTGGACTGAGCTACAGACCGTGGGTCTGGTCCATGGATTGGCCACCCAAATTGTTCAGGGGACCATGATCCACGGCTGGACCAATGGACCATCTTTGGGTCCATGGTCCATGGTTTGAGGGTCCGTGGATCATGACAACTAAATCTATCTTCTGACGCCAGATGACGGACCAACAAGAAGGGCCGACGGTCAAACCACGGTCCGTCAGTCCAAGGCATCGTTAGGGGCGGCAGTTATTTTCTTAGGGGCAATTGAGTCTTTTCATAATTAGTCTAGCCTAATACTATGTCATTTTACCCTTCACTAAGACCCCTATATAAATGTTTTAACCCCAAATTTCCCTCCATTGAAATCATTCTCTCAAATTTCTAAAAGAAGAACAAATCTCCTCTCCAAAATATTTCTCTCTAGAAATCTTGAAGAAGAAGATTCAACCTAGGGTTTCAAGTCAAGTCTCCATTCCTCCATTGAAGATAAGCAATTGGCTTTGAGGTATGATAGTTTTCATCCATGGATTCCTTCCATTCATGGAGTTTCCAAATTCTCCTATTTTCAAAGTTAGAATTCCCCAATTGAGTTAGTGTTTTCTTTTATGTTATGGTTTTTTCCTAATTGTTGATTTAAATGATTGAATTATGATCTCGTATGCATGAATTGATCAAATACTATGGTTTTTATGATGATCCCCATGAACCCATGTGAATCCCATATTTTCCAATTATGATGATATAATGTGGGTTTTGGATTATGAAAGAAGATTCTTATGAAATCAAGCATGAATTGATAGAATTATATGATTTTATGATGAATGTCTATGAGTCAATATCTAACCCATGATTTCTAGATGTTGATGTATGAAAATGGGTTAGAACTATGGAAAGATGAATTATGAAAGTTAATATGTTCATATGAGAATTATGTATATGTTTTAAGGATGCTTTGAGAGTGAAGTATCAATGATGATATTGTTGTTGTGTTGTTGAAAGGATTTTCTCATAAACACACCTATGCATGATTGTGAAAGTATTCTCACATAATAAGGGTTCCTAAGGTTGAAAGGCTATTCTCACCTAAAATGAACCGATGATTAAGGAATTATGTCAATGTTGAGGCAAAAGGTGATTACGCATGTTCTCCATTGAATGACAAGATGCGATTACCCATGCCATGTGATGTAAGGACAAAAGGCGATTACCCATGTTCCTTCAAGGACAAAAGGCGATTACCTGTGTTCCTTCAAGTACAAGAGGCGATTACCCATGTTCCTTTATGAGCTATGATGAATAGGATTAAGAACTATTCCATGGAAGTTAAGCTTAGCACCGAGTGGACAAGTGGTGATTACCCAAGTCCCATACCTATGTGCCCCCATAGGATTGTCTAGAAAAACATTAGCTATTGGATCCACAATAGCTAGAAGTCCATGGGCCTTACAGTGGCAAGTAGGACACCTCTTTTCGGTGTGGGGTAGACACTGGATTCAATGTTGTTAGCTCACATGGTCTTATATGTCGGTTGAAGCTTCTTCTCACAAACAAGTAAAGTTATGATGAAACAAGGTTACTTCAAGGAAGTATTGTAAATATGTTTTAAGATGATGTTCACTTGCATTGATCATGGTTTAATGACTTATGGTTTCTAACTCTCAAGATACATGTTTTAGCTTGATCATTGCATATTTATAAAAATGTCTCTTTTAGCATGGTTTTTAAATATTTTATGCATGGCTATCATACTTGGTACATTACTTTGTACTAACGCATACTCTTGCCTACATTTCCCCAAATGTAGGGTCTGAGTGTCAAGGTTCTCAGTAGCGTTGCTAGAGGTTGATTGCGAGTTTTCAAGCTTTAGTGAGTCCTCATGCTTCGAGGACGGACTTTCATTGTTTTTAGTTCTTTTCTTATTTTCAGTTTTGGACATGATATATGGGCTAGGCCCAATTTCATTCTATTGTATTAGATGGCAATTGAGACAAGTGTTTTAGACTTCTGTTTTACTTTTATAAAACTTTTGGACTTAAAATGTTGTCTTTTATCTCTTATGTTCTATTTCTTATGTTATGAATGCTAAGTGGCTTGTATGGGGCCTATCGTGGTCCTATAAACCATGTAAATCTAGGGTGTACCCCTGGGTCGTGACGATGAGTTAAGTGTTGTATTTGGAGTCTCCATTTTACGTGAGTAATTCTTCCGCTAAGTAGTCAGCTAAGCCAAGGGTTCGCTTAGAGACCAGCGATGGATCTCGAGTATCGGCCACGTTCAGGGTGTAGGCTCAGGGCGTGACATGTTGATACAAACAATTAGGCAAAATAGAAATTTCAAAACATTATGTACAATTCCCGCTCATTATGCAAGACTACCAAATAAAAAACAAACATCTAACCTCCTAACCTCAAGGAAGGACTTTGAACTCATCAAGTTTAAGCTTGCTCACCTACTCTCATCAAAGAAAACTAATAAAATCACCTATCTATCATGAAACAAGTGCCCTCACAAAAAGAAATAGTTCACACACTCAATTCAAAAGATTGAATATAAATTAAGGACTTCACATCAAGAACAACTCTCACACTCACAAATAAATTTACATGTATGCACAAAAAACTATAGACTTGACCATTATATACATCTTCACTAATTAAGCATGCTTGAATAAAATCAAATATGACTTTAACGGGTTGTAATGTAGGCTAGGGGACTGGTAGAAAAACTATATAATAATGACTTATACTTCTCTAAGCACTTTGCACTTTTAAGACTTCATCACCCATTATTTTCTTCTCTTTATTTTCAGCCCTCTCTTCAATAATTATTTCACAAGTAATTCTCATCATCTCAAGAATGTTTCAAAAATTTTTTTAAAATTTTTTTTCTCAAAGATTTTGCTTTTCCTTTTTTCTCATATCATATTCTTTCAAAGAGAGTTTTATCATCACTTTGTAGCCATCATTGATTACCTTTTACACTCAACAACTCTTTTTCTTCAGATTTAATAATTATAATAAGTCTATGCAAAAGTGTTCAAGAAAGCAAGATGCAAAAACTAGAGATTCAACGAAATAGTTAAGGGGAAAATGTGGCTATCAACAAAAGGCTACATGCTCAAAAGGGTTAACTAGTGATATAATATCTGAAAAAGCTAAAATTTACAAGACAAATCAAAGAAAACATATTATCCTCTCCTAAACAAAGCAACACTTTTTATTTCACTTCAATAACATGCAGGACAAGTTTTAGGCTAATATGCAAAACATGGAATAAACAAATTCTCACCACACATGGCACAAATATCAACATGATAGATCAATTGCACTTCTAAGACAGACAGGATCATAACAAATTATAAAATAAAATAAGCTATATACAAAGTCACAATCATGAGCCTAGGTGTCAAAGAGTCTAAAATTCCATTAGCAATCAAGAATTCACAAGAAAGTAATACTCAAAATTAGGCCTAAACAACAAGTATCACATTACTCAAAAGGGTCTTTGCTTTTCTCTCAAAAAATTAATTAAGAATTAAAAGAAATTTATTCCTAAAAAAATATACTCAATTCAAAGGGACTATCCAAAAAAAACGAACTGAAAACAAAAGCCAAGGAACTCATCCTAAACAAGAAAACTCAATAAAAAAGTAAAAACTAGGAATTCGTTTCCTCGCCCCACACTTAAAACATGGTATTGTCCCCAATGCAACAATTCAATACATAAGCTAAGAGTGAAAGAAAGAACTCCCTGAGGCCTCTAGGCCTAGCTAATATATGTTCTCTCAATTTTCATCAAGGGTCGTATGCACCCCACAATTAAGCTCAAACGTGCTCCTTGCTTCAAATTCTTGGGTACTCAAACTTCCCCTAATCTGCAAAAACAAGACCAAAAGAAAAAAACAGTGACACTAATAAAATAAAAATAAAATAAAATAAGAAGTTACACTACTAATTAGGTTGCCTCACAAAAAGCACCTAATTTAACGTCGTAGAACAACACAATTAAGTTCATCATTTTTTCTTTCCACTTTGAACTTATGAATTGTACCCCTAACTTTGTATCAATTTTTCTGCTCCTCTCTGGGACGGTGGTATAAAGATAAAGGAACCAAGTAATATATGCCGCATCTTTCACTTCTTATCCCTCATGTGAGGAATGTCATTTTGTCTACGTGGATTAGAAAACTTTAGGATGTAGGGGTTTCATCTATACACTCATCCATTAGTTTAGATGACTCGAATTTCATGTCGTCATCTAAGCAGAATAAAAAAGTATTTTGAATGAGATTCAAGATGCCTCAACTCAAAAGCAACATTATTTACAATATTCTCACTTTTGCACTCCGTCTCAATATCGACTTTAAGGAATAAAGTATAGTTGAATGGTTTCGTTTTGCTCCACTAGTTGGTCATCATCCACGACAATTGGTGATTGATCATCATCCACAATAATTGGTGATTGGTCATCAGACGCCTCAATCTTTTTATTCAAGCGAGCCTCCAAGTCATGAATATCTAACCCAAATTTATCCATTTCTTGTGTGAGCTCAATTCTTTCTTCTATTAGTTGAGTTGTCATGTATGTCAAACCATCACGGATAGACTACTGAAACTTTAGAAGCTGAGTCTGTTCTTGTAGCCAAGATTGGTTCACTATCTGTGCTTCTTCACAACTTTCTTCTTGTTAGGATTCAACCCTTTCCTCTAATTGAGTATTAGCTAGGTCGGTAACTTGCAATTGATCAGCATCAACCTTATTCCAGCTCCATGATTATTGCCTGCATTTCCATGTTTTTTCTTGGTTGTTTCATCATTATTGATTCCAGTTCCGTGAGTTTTAAATTATTTTTGTCCATCATGTCCATAAATATCTTTAAAAATATATTGCGCGCCTCTTGTTTAGCATTCTCCACTTCATCACCCATGCCAACATCACAAATAACAGAAGAATCATAATAAGGGTTTGGGGAGGGAAATAAGAGTTAGGACAACCGTTCCAATGAACATATTGGACACCACATATATGACATATAGGACACTCGATCTCCACATGGTGTCCATTACAATAATTACAAGAATATTTATAAGAATACTCCTCACCCAACCACGATTTATCCCAATCATCCATATCAATAAGAGTACCAAATTATTCAAAGGAAAAAAAATATTTGATCAAAAAAAAACTAAAACAAAAACCTAAATAAATAAAAAGAAAAAGTATAACCTAAAAGAATAGTTAATTTCTAAGTCACCGGCAGCGGCTCCAAAAACTTGTTGCTCTCAATTGCATACGCAAGTGTACGTGGTTGTGCAAGTAATATAGTGGCTCTAAAAGAGCCAAATTATCGAACCCAAAGGTCTTGTCTATTAACTATTTTACTAAATTATACTAGTCTAATTATTTATTAAAGAGTGCCAAAAGAATTTAATTTTTATTTAAATACTAAGAATGCAAGAATTAAATAATAAAATTACTTACAATGGTTAGAAAAATCCAAAGTTGTAACATGCTTAAGATTTCATGTATCATATCTCATGCATGAATTAACTAAAGTTATTAAATTACTGATGTACAGGGTTGATTTTATTATCATGATCTCCCGACCTCTAATCACCTACTCCAATTGACTGTCTAACTACATTGTTGAGCAGGGATAGACAAACTCAATTGACGAGCATTTATATTTCATCATGTTTCATAACCAAGCTCGGCGTTCGTCCGGGTTTCAATCCTGAACACGAATATGAACAAGTGATGATATGAAAGAGAGATCGAGCTCTTTGTATTCTTTGATCTATTTACCTCTACGTCACCGATTCCAAGAATAGACAATATATTTATCTCTATACTGATCAAGCAGGAAATACTAAAACAAGAATACAAAAGTAATTTAAGCGATAACCAATCATTTATTTATAACAATCGAATGTTCAACAATTACCCATAGTTGCAGCCCCATAACAAGGGTTTGTAGCTACTAATCTCTAAGAAAAGAAGAAGAAAAGAACCCTAAAAAATATTGAGAATTTTTCCTTACAAAGTATGATGCTCCCTTAATAATTGTTTCTATAGACTATTTATAGAGGTAGAAAACTCTAAATAACATAACTGACTCCAAAACAAATTGAAAATTCAAAACCACGCAGAATTAGATTCCATGTGAAACAGTATTGGCCAACTGCATTCAATTTTCTCTTGGTGCTTCACTTGCTACCACGTGGCACATGATCTCTTTGCAGTTGCAATTCGCACCAATATGCAATTCTTATATATTATATATTGTTATATTAAATTTAATTCATCAAGTTGTCTGTTTTATTTTCTTCTATAATCTTTCATCTTTAATTTGTTTTAGCTTCAAACTTTCTCATCTTTACATCAATTTTAATCCTATAAATAAAATATACTATTTAGCACAATCCATAAAATTCATGCTCAAAAAGGACAAATACAAATAATAAATATAAGGCAAATAGTGATTAAAAATATATGATTTTGGCCTCACATCATGCCTATTGAGTACCTATTACTTTGGTACTCATGCTACACTTTGCCTCTGTTTTTCCTGATGCAGATATGAGCACTAGCAGAAAGCGTTGACTCTGAGCTGCAGTGGGGATTTCCGGGGAAAGGGTGAGCTAATGGCGTCATAGTTTGATTTACCTTCATTTGTATATAGTTTTGGCTAGACTTTTCTATTAGAGACAATTCTATACTTATAATTTTGGCAGAATGGTTTGATGAACCATTATACTTGTATCAAATTGTAAAATGAACCCTATTACTTATGACTTTGTCAAGTGAACACTTAAATTTAATGAAACGCAATATTTTAAACCTTTTTTTCATTTGAAGAGGGTCCATGCAATACAACCAAATACACGTAGAATCCACGTCATTTTTTAATAACACGTCAGAAATTAAATATTAAAAAATAAATAATATTATTTTTTTTAAAAGCTAATATATCCTCTCTCGCTGCACCTCCTTTCCCACCCCTTTCATTCTCATCTGGAAGACCCCAACCGCGCCAAAAATCCAAACCCACCTCCCACTCCCACCTTTTTTCCATCTGCCTTAAGCACAAAACATACACCTGATACCATAGCAATAGCTTGAGAATTGGGTGTTCTCATTTGGCAACTGTCTAAAAAAGATAAAGTTCCTCTTCTTGACCCATTGCTTGCAAAGCTATATATGAATTTTCCTTCCCCAGGACACTCCAAGATTCAAGAATCCTTAGAAAATTGTTGAGAATACATGAATCTCCAGTGATAAAAAAAAAGCTTGTTTGAAGAAACCGTGGAGATTTTAGCAATGACGGTGACAATTTTCTTCCTAATCTCCAGCAAAGAGCTGAAATCGAGTAAATGAATGAGCATCAGAATGATTCCTTAAGCTACTGCAATTAATACATTCTTGTCATCTTTGTGTAACAACCCAGGCTACGAGTCCAACATTGAGTTATTTGACTTAGTCGTCTTGATCTGAAGTCGAGTTATCAGAATCCTCAATTCAATCCGTATAATCTTGTGGTTTGAGCTTTCAATTTAGAGAGAAGTTTTCAATTTAAACCTTCAAATTAAAAGCTCAAATTATGTAACCCATTTTAAATTTGAAGACAAATAAATCAGCCCAAAAAATCATTCAAACAAAAAAGTTCTTCTTTCTAATTTGTATGTTTGTTGTGGGTTGTTTGAAGGATGAGTAATTTCTTTTAGAAATGGTGCGAGATAACAAAAAGAATTAATGGTGGAAACAATGGGCGGCTATGACCTAATCTCTTTTCTACAAAAAAAAAAAAAAAAGAGAAGAGGAAGGGGATATTTTTGTTTTTCCTATTTTTAAATATATATTTTTCTGATTATATGTGTATTTCTACTGAAAAGTATTAATTTCACGCTCTTAATTTGCATGTACCTTACACATTTTTTCAATTCAATAATTTTACTGCCACATAAGTTTGGTCAATGGTCAGAGGTGTTTAATATATTATGTTTCATTGAGTTTAAGTGTTCATTTGACAAAGTCATACGTAGAAGGGTCCACTTTACAATCCGATACAAGTATAAAGGGTCCATCAGACCATTCTGCATTTTGTTTATTTTGTAGTTTGTACTCTTTTTAGTAGCTTTGTACCTTCATCCAACAAGTTGTGGGATTGGATCTTGTTCTATTGTATATATTTTTATGTCATTTCCTCTTTCCACTGTTATTCTCTACTCTACTATTTTTTTCTCTTTTCGTTGTTGTATGACTTATGCCCTATATGCTTGTTAATTGTCGTACGTTGTTCCAGTACCATATTAGTTGGCTTACCTACCGACGGGTTTGATAGATGCCACCACGACTCGAGATTTTGGATGGTGACAAATGTACAATGCAAATTCTTAGGATAAATATCACACAGTTGTTTCAACAACATATAAATTTTTAAATACATCAGGATGTGCAGTATTTAAGTGTAAATATTGTTTAAGTGTTCAAAATAATGTGAAATGTTTATGTAAACTCCATAGAGTTTTCAATGTTTATATTTTATTATTTCTTTATATGAACATTCACTCTTATTAGAAACTAGTTTTCAAACACGTGCGTTGCACATATATATCGTGCTAATTAGTATAAATACTTCTAAAATATAAGTGTACGATGTGTAAAATACAAGTTCGAATCAATGAACAATGAGCATAATCAACTGATAATATAATCATTGCAAGACACATCATACAAAAAAATTGTTATCAAGTGAATTTGAAAACTAATACTATAACGACTTCAATTATACAATTCTTATAATATATCAAGTATTCAACTTGTTAAAAGTTCTTTTTTAATATGTTACAACACATAATTTAAATGTCAACATTATAGTTACAAATTATTTAATGACTTAAAGTTTCCGCCTTCTTTTTAAGGAATAATACCCTCCACTTTTTGACATATGCATACATATCGAGTACTTGTCGTCGAAGGAGAGTTGTGTTTTGTAATAGTTGTAGAGAAATTCGATCAACATATGTCTACCTTAGGATGGCTAGTAGATCATTATCAATTTCATAGTCTACACCTACAAAACAAAAGTATTTATTTGTTATAAAATGATGATTTTTTAAATATTTAATTGACATATATAAATAATAATTACATGCATATGTACCCTTCGTCTTCTTTGGCTCATTGAAAGTTATTAATTCTGCCATGTGTAAATTTTGACAAAAGAAATTTTTGTCAAGTTATATACATATAATTGAATTATGAAATACAACACAATCATTTGTGAGATATTAACAGTATGGTAGAAAAAAGAAAACAATATAAACCAAAAATTATATGGTGCAATAAATAAATGCATATAAAAAGGGCAATATACAAATAAAAGAAAAACAAAAATATGATACGGTGATGAAAATATTATGCGAGAGGAAAATTTAACTTATTCCTCTGCATTTATAAATTACTATTACAAATATTTATTAGGAGAAGGCACAAGTACCCCCTAGACTATGACCGAAATACCAGAGACACACATTAACTAAACTAAGGTCCTATTACCCTCCTGAACTCATTTTATATATAATATTGTACACCTTTTGTCTTATGTGGCACACCCCGTGACTCCACGCAGTTGAGGCATGTGGAATATATTTGGATGTCATGTAAGCCAAAAAGGTGTACAAAATGATTTCAAGGGAATAATAGGACCTTAGTTTAGTTAAGTTGTGTCTTTGGGATTTGGGTCATAATCTAGGGTGGTACTTCTACCTTTTCCCATATTTATTCCGCAAAAGTAAGGAAGATAGTGACAAGAAAATGAGTGATATATGGAAAAGATGGAGGAACTTACCAACTATAAATATTTATATTTTTATCTTTAATTAATTAAGCACCTAAACAACTTATGCCCCTTGCACTTGCAAGATAAATTATTTGACAAATCAAACAAAATTTTAGTTTTAAAAGCCTTAAGTTAAATGGACATATACCCAATCGATATCAAAAGAGAACTACTTAAGAGCTATGAGTTGCAGTACAAAGAAAGTCTTCAAGAGTAGAACAAATTGTAGAAACATACGAACCATATCTATTGCTTTAACTCAATATGGCTTTATACTTAACCATGCCCATTAAGTAATATCAATTTCTCTCAGCGATCTCTTTGATTTATCAAAAGTGCAATATACAAATAAAAGTGAGTAAAGTTCATGGAATGCTAATGGCAGCGGGACTCCCGCAGGTAATAAGAAGCTAAAAAAATGAAGCTCATTTTATTGAAATCCCACTATAGTAATGCCAATAAAATAAAAAAAAAGAGATCCAAAGTAATGAGAAAATGACTTGTAACTGTGGAGGTACCAACATGTCTCTTCAATTACAATCACCATTATACTCTTTTAAGCAACATAATTTTCACAATAAATTACAATTCTAAATATAAAAGCAAATGAAAAGACAATTATTCATTAATAATAATCTTTTAAAAGAAATTAACATATATTTCCAACAATCCATATTTTTTAATTCCTTAAGGCTGTGTTATAGAAGGAATGACACAAAGTGTAGAGAAAAAAAACTATGTTAGGAGTACCTTTTCTTCTGTTTTCTTGGTTTCTTCTTAGCCCTTCTTTATTATTAGGAACCTTAGGAGAGAGGTTTGCTTACATTGTCCATTTGGACAAGTCTTTTATGCCTAAAATCTTTGCTAGTCACCAAAACTGGCATTCTTCCATTATTGATACCATCAAGATTGAAGCTCCCACTACACAAAATGGCCACAATCCAGTTCCAAAACTTCTTTATTCTTATGATAATGTCATCCATGGATTCAGTGCTGTATTGTTTTAGTTTTTAAGCATGCAATAAGCTCAACATAACATGGTATTGCCTGTTTGGATTTATGTTGTATTATCTTCAATAGTCCTCTGGCTTCCTGCATAAATTTAAGTACTCACAAACTACCAACCAAAACAGTAGTTTCGCTTGATTTGTTGGAAGCCTGAACAAGAGCCGAATCTTTTGAATTTTATAAACCACAAAATTTATGTGAAAAAATCTACTTGTCCTTGATTTATGAAGCAAGGACTATATATCTATTTTGTAATTTATTTTAGCTTTCCTTAGAAACTTCTAAAGCCTACAGAATCTTAAATTGTTTACCAGGTAGCTATATCCAACTCTGTAGAAGCATTGCAAAGCTTATCCGTACGGAAAAAGAGATGATGTGTTTCCGTATGAGGCATTTTATAAATTTCACTCCAGATATGGTTGTCCACACCGCAAGAGGTGTGAAGTGAATTTATCCTAATGCAAGCATTAGTGGTTGTATCTTCGGCTTATTAGCTTATCTACTTGAGCAAAATTTATACCAAAAAAAAGGAAGAAGCAAGGTCTAATCACTTCAAAAGGATGCCTGCAGAACTCAAATTCCCAAATCTCCAATTCATAGACCAAAAAACTAAACAGAAGCATAAATAAAAACAAAAAATGAGCAATATTTATTACAACAGACAAAAAAAAAGAATGATCTCTCACATTCTTTGCTTATGTTACTGATTCACAACCAATATAAAAACAAATTTCAATCACCCACTAAACCAAAAAATGATAAAAACGAAGGATCTTCTAGATAACTAACAAATCAATCACAACATATCTAGTGTAGTCCCACAAGTGGGAGCTAGGGTAGATATCCAACTAATCATAGAGCAAAATAGCAATCAAATTTCTTTTATTAGAAAACTCACAATGTCGACTATTTCAACACATAAAACTTATATTCAATCAGTAAAAATGGGAGGAAGATAATAGACTATCTACTTTCAATTCCCTTTTCTCACCAACAAACTGAAATGTCAGTGACGTTTCTAAGCAACAGAGGATAATTTTAGATAAAATTCTAAATGTGCACCATTCCATGCTCCAACAATTGACCAATTATGACCAGTTATCTGATTAAAAATTTACTCATTGAGTATTTCTTCTGCCACATGGCCAATACCATAGAAAATGGAAAATATAATCACCATTTCAACAGCATAACTATTGAGATGGAATATGGTTCATCTGGTTAAAATTTGTTTACTTTAGGATGTTGTTTCTGAGCATTACACTTATATACGTCAGATGATTTTCAGATGGTGGTCAAATGACACTATCGCTGTCGTTACTGGTTCAAACAGAGGAATAGGATCTGAAATTGCCCATCAACCATAGAAAATGGAAAATATAAAGCAAAGCTACACATTATTACACACTTGACTCATATCTGAAATTGCCCATCAACCATAGAAAATGGAAAATATAAAGCAAAGCTACACAGTATTACACACTTGACTCATACTCCAGAAACTTATCTCTCTGAGAATCCATATTTGCTATAAACAATATCATTTTATCTATTTAGACTTACGGGGAAGATATTAATATTGTCTTACACATATTCAACCATTACATATCCTATTTAAACTACTATATGAAATATTCAATAAAAAGTGCATTCGGACATGCTTCCTCAACAAAGACTCCAACTTTAGAACAGTTAGCGACTCATGATAAATACAATGAAACGAAATAAGCTAGATAAAGACATACACAGTAAACAGGAAAACCAGAGCAGCTCTTGATAAATAAAGTGGAGAAAAAAAAATTACCTGACAATGAGTAACAGATTAATGGACAATAACATCTTGTTGGAGACATTTATATAGATGAGTGAAGTATCTGAAAAGGTGTACGATCAGCTGAACTTGAGCATCGGAAAAGGTTTGTTGCACTGATCAAGGAGGTTGAGCAGTAACTATACGTTTCTATTACAGTGACCGATGAGGCTGAACAGCAACTGTACGTTTCTGTTACAGTGATCGATGAGGCTGAGCAGCAACTATACGTTTCTGGAGAATTAAATTAGGTCTGAACAGCAAATTTAATTTATAATAAATTCATATTTATTAAAACTGTAGGGTTAAAAAGGTAAATCAACTTTGGAGTTAAACTCTTCCCACTTATAGTAATATATATATATATATATATATATATATATATGATGATGATAATAACTATACATTGTTTATTAACAATTCAGAAGAATCAGATATTTAGATCACAAGAATACGAAGAAGCTAAAAAATATTACCTTAGATCACATAAATAGATTATCTATCCCCCTTGGCCCTTGATGTAATGTTCAAGTTATGTATTCACAAATCACTACAAAGGACAAAGAAGAAATACATAGTAATAAAATAAAAAGTGGCTCAATGATGAAAAAAGGTAAATGCAGATTTAATTTTTTTGTACAATGAAGATAAATGAATCCTTGTTCGAGAAGATCAAGTTGTTTAAAAGATTGTTGATGTGCTAAGATTGAGAAAAAAAAAAGAGAATGTGAAAGAGGACAAAGATACCTTTTGTGAGAGCATTTTCTCCATTTTCTCATCTGATCGATGAGCTTCAAATATGTTTTCTTGCACTTTTGATAAAAAAAAAGAAAAGATAACCACTTTTATTAGTTAGGTCTTTGTGTTAGTAGAAAAACTTTGGATATACAAAAATATATTTTATAAAGGAGCATAGTGCATACTGCATAGCACTAATTAAAACAAAAAAAAAAACTCTTGTACCACGTACTTAAAACTTGTGGCATATTTTCTTATTTTTCACTTCCAAAAGTCCTTTTTAATCCCACCCCTTTGTGAGTGGGAGTAAGACTTTGAGACTTGATTTTTAAGGCTTTTTGTCCGACTCATTCTTATAGTTGGAATACTTGAATGCTTCAATTGAACCCTAATACTTGATGATTCAGTAAAACCATTGTCATCAACAATAAAACTCAACTCTCTACCTGCCAACTTCAAAATACACTTCGATTTTCGCTTTGGCGTCATCACTATCAAGCTCATACACAATCTTGTTAACAACTTGATGTATCATGGAATGTAAATTGTGAAATAACCTTAGGCTTTTGCCTGGGGGCTCCGGGTCTTGTGATGTGTGAGTTGGCACAGTTCTAATTAGTCTTGTATTTAAGTGTAGAAGGACCATTAACAGTATGATAAAAAGAATTGAAAACTGCTATTAAATTGGGAGACTAAATAAAAGCTCTGTTTATTTGTATTACAAAAAAGCCAAACATTGTAGTGTATTACAGGAAAGTAAAATATTGTACCAAATCATTCTATTAATGCTAAGGAAGTTAGAAAACCTTGTAATCATGTTTAAGTTTGCACCTTCTCTTTGATAACTCCATTTGGCGTATCAGTGATCACAGTCAAAGTAGGCTTCTCACTTGTTGGAACTTCACCAGGTATCTGAAGAGGCTCTAAGGAATCTACAATGTCTCTCATTAAAGGTCGTGCTTTCGGGTTGCGATTTAGGCAATGATACGCAAGCATTGCAGCCTTATGAACAGATTTTATGGGATAATCTCCATCAAGTCTTGGATCTATAATGTTGAGCAGTTTTTTCTTTTCTCTAAGCAATGGTACTGCCCAATCTGTAAGGTTTTGTTCTCGGGCTGGTTTGGATTTATCAAGTGATCTTCTTCCCGTTAGAA